>MU224050.1:3969552-4018953 GCA_018584345.1 Thuja plicata | reverse complement strand
GTGACTGTATACACCAACGGACAGAGTAAGAGAGAAAAGTCACAGTGCTACCCGATGAGAAAATGCATAGAATTATCAATGAGTAAAGTCATAGTGTTGTGCGACAAGAAAAGCACAGTGTAACCTGATGGACAAAATTACAGTGTTTCTCGACAAATGAAGATCATAAAGACAACTAAAGTCACACCGATGGAACAGTCAGTTATCACCGATGACAAACTGAAGTATTGACTAACAGAACAGAGAGTTTAGAAATGAAAAAATGCTTAGTTGTCAAGAGCTCAAAATAGACTTAACTGATACTTATCATTGTTTTAATAGACAAGATAAAACCGGAGATAAGTAAAGGATTTAAAGTTACTTTGTCAAGTTGGAAAGAAGATCTCTACAAGATAAAACTAGAGTTTCTCTTTAAATATAATTGGCGAGAATTGTGGATCATGCCAAGATCAAGAAAGCTAAGAAATGGTGAAATCGTGTCTATATAAGAGACAAGCTTATTCATTATGAATAAGGGGGGTAAAAAGAGAAAAGATGCTAAAGAGATTTTGAAGAAGAAGAAAGTCTTCATTCAGACCTAATCAATCAAGCTGAGGAAAGAGATAAATTCTGCAGACACCAACGAATAGTGATACAGCATCACAAAGAAGAATAGTGTGGAGAAAAGGTATTGAATTGATAACATTGATTAGAAAGGTAATTCACTTACAATAGATCTAAAAATATGCAATTCAAGTTGTATATGTGAACAGATCAATTTACTATTTCAGTTAAACCACTAAGGAATCAATTCTCTTAACCGAGCAAGATTTCTAATTGAGATACATCCAAAGGAGTATCAAAAAGTTTGATCATACAAAGTAGCATTGGATATGCCCGATACCTATTGATAGGCCAAGTGAGTGTTTGATCAAGGAGGTTATTATTATATGCTAGATACTAAGTGACAAACTATCTATTTAATTCCTATAACAAGGTCACACCTAACAGTGTGTTTGTAACCTTTAACAGGGTTGGCTCTTAACCGACCTCACTTTAGAAGAGTAAAAATTTGCGGTACCAGTCCTAGTGGTTCTTCCCTTAATAGGGTTTCCACATTAAAAATCCATGTGTTAATGTGTCTATGATTCATTACTTTATTTTTTTGCATTTCACTTAAGTAAATCTAGATTGATCGGTATACACTAGTTATTTATTGTGTTTCGATAAATAGAAATATTGTTTATCGGTAAACATACAGAAGAGGGATTTTTACAAAGTATTCCGACAAGTAGAAATTTGATATAAGTATTTCAAGGCATTCATCTTATAGGACTGAAGATAACTAGAGGTATAATTTGTGGTACTAAGTTTGAAGGGTTAATTTAAGGATTAATTTTTTAGGCCACTGATTCACCCCCCTCCCCCTCTCAGTTATTACTAACAATTGGTATCAAAGCTTGTGTGCTTAGAAGGAACGTTTCAAGACCTAAGCTAAAGATCACAAGATGAATAGATGAGATGTGCCTGAGTTGAACAAATACAACTTTGCTTCATGGAAAAGAAGAATAAGACTCCACTTATTAGGTATTGGAAATGATGTTACTCAATACTTAGATACTGAATATGTGTTTCCCATAGGAGCACCCACAGTTGAAAAAATGAGAGAGAAGCATGAGCACAACTGTATGATGATAGAGATTTCTTCCTCACTCTCCGATGCTAAATTTGAAGATGTCAAAGCATGCACAACTTTGAAGAAGATGTGGGACAAATTGAAGCTTGTACATGGTGGTGATAAAAATGTTCTGAGAGAAAAGGTAGAAAGCCTTAGAGGAAAGTTTGATGATCTCAGAATGAAAAAAGGTGAAAACATCACATAGTGTAGCACAAGAATCAAAGAGGTAGTCAATGTTATCCGAGGAGTTGGAGCTTTACTAGATGAAGATACAGTGGTAAGTAAAATTCTAATAACCTTACTCCCTACTTATGCTATTAGAGTATCTGTCATACAAGAAATGAGAGCAATAGAAAATAGCAATGTTACTCTAGATAGTTTGATTGGAAGAATGATTTCATTTGAGATGAATAACTTTGATAATAGTGTCTTACCAAACATAGAGTCTTCGTTCAAATCTTCTTTGATAATAACTAAATCAAGTCATAAACACACTATGAGAAAAGACAATAATAGTGAAAGTGAAGAAGAAGATCTTGATGAAATTGAAGAACTTATGGCTAGCATAATGCAGAGAGAAAAAGGTAAATACAAAGGTAAATTACCACTTGTATGTTTTAATTGTAAATAGATTGGACACTTTGTTACAAGATGTCCTAACAGAAGAAAAGATGACAGAAGTAATGACAGATCATTTGAAAACAAGTTTGAAAGAGGTAATTACAGAAGCAGTCGAAAATATAAAAGAAGAGATACCTGAGACTACAAGGACAAAGGAAAGAAGGCCAGTTCCCTAGATAAATGCAAAGATGAAGATACTGACACTGAATCTAATGAAGACATTGAGATGGTGTTTGTGGCAGTAAAAGATGATTCAAATGATGATGAAGAAAGGTATGTAGAAACTCCACTCATATCTAAAGTTAGTAAAAATGATGTTTGAATCATAGATAGTGGTTGCACTCACCATATGACTGGTGACAAACAAAATTTTGAGAATTTTGAATACTATAATGGTGGTTCAGTAAGAATGGGTAATGACACACCTTGTCCAGTTGAAGGTAAAGGAACTATAATGTTGAATAACCTGATCAAATGTGAAAATGTTTATTGGGTGAAAGGATTGAATTATAATCTATTGAGTGTTTCTCATTTGAATAATTAAGGTCACAAAGTAGCATTTGAAAATAAGAAGGCAAAGATCTTCAATAAAATAGGAATTATGATTGGTACCGGTGAGCAGACAAAAGGCAATTTATTCTATCTGAATGATACTGACACCACTTGCTTAATGGCTAAAAATGAAGACATATGGCTGTGGAAAAAAAGATTGTGTCATGTAAACTTTGACAACATGATAAAGATAAGTAGAAAGAGAAATGTAAGAATCTTACTGATGATGATTAAGCCAGACATATCATGTGCAAAAATTGTCAAAAAGGTAAGATGACAAAGTCTAGTTTCAAAAGAAAAACCCATACATCTGATGTCATTCTAGAATTAGTCCATATTGATCTATGTGGACCCATGAGGACAAAGAGTTACTATGGTGATAAATATTTTATTCTCTTTGTTGATGATTACGCTAGAATGATGACAGTAATGTTTCTAAAAGATAAATCTGAAGCATTCAAGATGTTTAAATAGTACAAAGCAATGGTATAAAAACAAAGTGGTAAAGAATTGAAATGCTTAAGATCATATAGAGGAGGGGAATTTATTTTAGATGAATTCACTAAATTTTGTAATGATCATGGAATCAAAAGATAGGTCTCTACACCGAGAACACCACAGCAGAATAGAATAGCCAAAAGAAGGAACAGATCCATTGTTGATTGTGCAAGGACACTGATGATAGAGAAAGGCATCACCCAAATCTTTTGGAGGGAATCTTTTAGTACTGTTGTTTACACATTGAATAGAGTACAATTGAAGAAAGACACCAAGGAGACACCCTATGAGCTATGGTATGGTTACACACCCAATGTAAGTTACTTCAAAAATTTTGGTAGTCAATGTTATATCTTAAAAGATGATAGAAATGGAAAGCTTGACTCAAAAAGTGATGAAGGAATCTTTCTAGGGTATTCCACCAAGAGCAAGGCTTATAAATGTCTAAATAAAGCCTCTAACAAAATTGTTGAAACTGCAAATGTAAATAAAGATGAATTTGCAAAGAAGAATGAAAAGGAAAGCACAAAAGAATGAGAGGACTATAACAGGTTTGTTTATAATGAAGAACCTGACACTCTACCCAAGAAACAATGTATAGCTCCTGAGAAACAGATCATTACACCCGAGAAATAGGCTACAAATACCGATAATTAGGATATTTCTCAAGATGATGTACCAAGCAATGGAGATCAGAACGAAGGACATAAATATGATCAAGATGATAGACAAAGAATTAAACATGTACTTGCCAGATATGTCAGAAGGAACCATCCACAGAACTAGATCATTGGAGATAAGAAGGTTGGTATGAGAACTAAAAGTAAGTCTCTGAACACAAGATGTCTTATTTTTAATTTTGATCCAAAATATGTGAATGCTACACTTGATAATGATGAATGGATTAGTGCTATGAATGAAGAAATTGGGCAGATTGAGAAAAAAAAGACATGGACACTTGTACCAAGACTAGATGAAAAGAATGTCATTAGTACAAAATGGATATTCAGGGATAAATTAAATGAGAATGGAGAATTCACCCGAAACAAAGCAAGACTAGTATGCAAGGGGTATGTATAAGAAGAAGGGATTGACTATAGAGAGACCTTTCCACCTGTTTCTAGGCTAGAAGGAGTGGGAATATTACTTGCTTATGTTGCATGTAAAGGATTCAAGGTATACCAATGGATGTCAAGTCTACATTCCTAAATGGAATACTTGAGGAAGAGGTATACATTGTGCAACCAGAAGGGTTTGTTGATCTGACAAGAGGACATGGTATGTAGATTACACAAATCGTTGTATGGATTGAAACAAGCACCCCGAGCCTGGTATGAAAGACTTCATTCCTATCTCATAAGTATTGGATTTGTAAGAACTAGTGAAAATAGTAATCTTTATTTGAAGGAAGATATTGATGCTAACATTTTGATTGCTAAGATATCTGTTGATGACATCATATTTGGAGGCAATGATATGCTTTGCAAATCATTTTCAAATAAAATGAGCAAAGAGTTTGAGATGTCTATGTTTGGAGAGATCAAGTTCTTTCTTGGTCTACAGATCATGCAACAAGATGAAGGTATTTTCATTACACAATCCAAATACATCCAGGAAGTGCCAAAAATATTCAAGATGGAAGATTCCAAGCCAGTTGGAACACCGATGGCAACTGGATGTAAGTTGAAAAATGAGGACAAGTCATCAGAGGTAAATAAGACTTTGTGCAGATCAATGATTGGTAAACTCATGTATGTTGTACATACTAGACCAGATATTGCACATGCTATAGGAATAGTTGCAAGATTTTTTTCTAATCCTAGGGAATCACATGACTACTATGAAAATAATCCTAAGATATCTAAAGAATACCGAGAACTATGGCTTATGGTATAGAATACAAGTAAAATTTGAACTTAAGGTTTTTACCGACACTAATTGGGCTAGAAATATTGATGATCGAAAGAGCACAACTAGAGGAGAATTCTTTATGGGTGACAGACTTGTCACATGGATCAGCAAGAACCAAGGATGCATCTCTTGGTCGACTATAGAAGAAGAGTATGTTGTTGATGCTGCAAACTGCTCAAATATTGCATGGATCAAACAGTTACTGGAAGGTATGCATATGAAAATTCTTGAACCAGTAATTATCTATTGTGACAATACCAGTGCAATAAACATTACCAAGAGTCTAGTCATGCATGCTAAGACAAGGCATATTGCTATCAAGTATCATTATTTAAGAGAACAAGTTCAAGCAAAGGAGGTGATACTTGAGTATGTGCAATCAAAGGAACAATTAACTGATATCTTCACCAATCCCCTACCCAAGGATGCATTTGAGTACTTGAGAAAGAGACTAGGGTTCAAACCCTTGTCTACTGGTTAGTAAGATGACTAGAAGGCTACATCAGCCTACATATTATCATAATATCATCCATGTTGATGCAAGCAAAGAGATGGACTTCAAAGATGAATATATACATAGTAAGGTATTTATCCACTCTGAGCACCAGAGTTTTTTGTATTTCTGATAGATTGGGAAATTCAAGCAGTATATTATGGATAGAAAGGATGGTTTGGCATTACTGTCAAAAATTTGTTTGGCATTACTGTCAAAAATTTGTTTGGCATTGCTGTCAAAGGGAGAGATTATATCCATTATCACACAAGGATATATTATATAAGGAGATATTATATCAGGAGATATTATATCCATTATCACACAAGGATAGATTATATAAGGAGATATTACATCAGGAGAGATTATATCCATCACATTATCCAAAGGGGGAGAGAGATGTAACCAGAAAGGGAGAGTACATACAAAGGGAGAGAACTCCTGACAAGAGACATCAAAAGAAAAGAAAACAATGAAAGGGAGAGTGTTTGACACAAAAAAAATAACATTTCACATCAGAAGAAGAAAGATTCTACATCTATCTACTAAAGGGATTAAAGACAAAGAGAGAGCTGCAAGAATCAAATCTAATCTATATAAGCTTACCGAGGACCAGATATTTGTATCAGTTATAGTACATGAGATTGGTAGTTTGATGAACTTAAACTATTATATTTAATATTGTATTAGTAATAATATAGTGTGATAATGCAGCGTGTTTCCATCAATGCCAAAGGGAGAGATTGATGAGCTATAACTGATTGAATGTTTGAAGATGTTAAGTTGATGATCACCAAGTCATAGAAAGTTTATGCAAGACATTAAATCAGTTAATGTATTGTATTGTCATTGATGTCAACTTGATATAATATGTATGGTCATGGACATATTGCTAAAGACTTAAAAGAACCAATGAATCGAAGGCTATGCTATCATTAATGTATATAAGTCAAGTATTCACAAAGTGACTGTATACACTGACGGAGTGCACACTGACAGATAGAGTAAGAGGGGAAAGTCATAGTGTTACCCAAAAAGAAAATGCATAGCATTACTGATGAGAAAAGTCACAGTGTTTCCCGATGAGCAAAGCACAGTGCAACTCGACAGATAGAACTACAGTGTTGCCCGATGGACAGAGATCCCAAAGACAACTGAAGTCACACCAATGGAATAGTCAGTTATCACTGATGACTAACTAAATTATTGACCGACACAATGGAGAGTTTAGAAATGAAAAAATGCTTAGCTATCAAGAGCTAAAAATAGACTTAATTGATACTTATCATTGTTTTAATCGAGAAGATAAAACTGGAGATAAGTATAGGATTTAAATCTGCTTTGTCCAGTTGGCAAGAAGATCTCTACAAGATAAAATTGGAGTTTTGTTTTAAATCTAATTGGAAATAATTGTGGATCACGCCAAGATCAAAAAAGCCAAGAAACGGTGAAATCATGTCTCTATAAGAGACAAGCTTATTCATTATGAATAAGGGGAGTGAAAAGAGAAAAGATGTTGAAGAGATTCTGAAGGAAAAGAAAGTCTTCATTCAGACCTGATTAATCAAGATGAGGAAAGAGCTAAATTCTGCAAACACCGACGAACAGTGATACAACATCATAGAGAAAAAAAATGTGGAGAAAAGGTATTGAATCGATAACATTGATTAGAAAGGTAATGCACTTACAATAGATCTAAAAATCTACAATTCAAGTTGTATATGTGAACAGATCAATTTACTATTTTAGTTTAACCACTGAGGCATCAAGTTTCTTAACTGAGTAGGACTTAAAAGTCTTTTCTAATTGAGATACATCCAAGGAGTATCAAAACAATTTATGATAAAAAGTAGAATTGGATATGCCTGATACCTATTGACAGGCCAAGTGAGTGTTTGATCAAGGATGGTAGCATTAGATGCCAGATACTAAGTGACAAACTATCTATTTAAATCCTCTAACAAGGTCACACCTAACAGTGTGTTTGTAACCTTTAACAGGGTTGGCTCTTAAGTGAGCTCACTTCAGAAAAGTGAAAATTTGGTGTACTGGTCCCAGTGGTTTTTCCCTTCACAAGGTTTCCACATTAAAAATACATGTGTTAATGTGTCTATGAGTCATTACTTTATTGTTTTTCATTTTACTTAAGTAAATCTAGATTGATCGGTATACATTAGTTATTTACTTTGTTTCAGTAAATAGAAAGACTGCTTATTGGTAAACATACAGAAGAAGGATTTTCACAAATCATTCCGAAAAGTAGAAATTTGATATAAGTATTTCAAGGCATTCATCTTATAGGACTGAAGATAACTAGAGGTATAATTTGTGGTACTAAGTTTTAAGGGTTTATTTAAGGATTAATTTTTGAGGCCACTAATTCACCTCCCCCCCTTAGTTATTACTAACACTCTACATGCATCATCAGTAGTTTTTGGTTCAACTTGAGAAATCGAACAAATTTCATCTCTAACTTTAGATCTAGTCATCATTCCTTTACTTACATCACCAATGATTTTATCTTTGTGATGGTTCTTCTTAACATACCTCAGAGTCTTAGGAGTCTCAGTAAGCTCAATTAATTCATCTTCAATATCATTATCAACCATCAAAGGTTCTTTAGGTTCAACAGTGACCTCTTTTATCTTTGAAATCTTACCATAGTCATACATTCTTTCCTGAATTTGAAAATTTTCATCTATCCTCACATTAGAGCTTTCAATCAACTTTCTCAATCTCAAATTGAAACATTTATATGTTTTTCTCTTAGTAGAATAACCAAGGAAAATACCTTCATCACTTCTAGCATCAAAATTTCCTATCTCGTCATCTCTTTTGATATATTACTTCCAAATATTCTGAAATATTTTATAGTAGGTGTATGATCAAACCATAATTCATGAGGAGTCTTACTTGTACCTTCTCTGATATGAATTATGTTCAAGGTTTACACAGCAGTACCAACATCTTCCCTCCAATGAACATGTGATACATTTCCTTCCAACAGCACAGTTCTTGCAGCATCTAATATTATTTTGTTTATTCGCTCTGCTATCCCATTTTGTTGTGGTGTCCTAGGTGTAGATGTTTGTCTAAATATTCCATGCTCTTCATAGTAGGAATTAAATTAATTTTATGTAAACTCACCACCTCTGTCTGATCTCAAACATTTTATCTTCAAACCAGATCCATTCTCAACTTTTGATTTGAATAAATTAAATTTTTCAAATGCTTCATATTTATCTCTCAAATATGTAACCCACATCATTCTAAAAAAGTCATCAACAAAAGGTATAAAGTAACTTTCACCATAATAAGATCTTGCTCTTGTAGGACCACACAGATTTGTATGTACCAGATCCAACTTCCCTTTTTCTAAATAATATTTTCTTTTAAAACTACTTGTAGTTTGCTTCCCCATAACACACTATCTACACATAGTGTTATATGGTTTTAAAATCTTAGATAGATCTCTTACAACATTTGTCATACTTGACTTCATAGTGTTATCAAAGTTAACATGACAAAATCTTCTATGCCATAACCAACTATCATCAACCTTTGCAATAAAACAAGAAGCTTCAGATGTATTCAATTCAAATACATTACCTCTAGATTTAGTACCAGATGTGATTAAGTCTCCTGATTTACTTCTGATAGACCATTTCCCATCAATTAATTTCAATTGATAACCTCTATCCACTAACTGCCCAACACTCAACAGATTATGCTTAATTCCATCAACAAGTAGTACATTTTTAGTATTATTCTTTCCATCCAAAGAAATAGATCCAACTCCAATGATAAGCTTAGGAGTATTGTCACCAAATCTAACAACACCACCATCATATCTTTTTAGACTAATAAACCTTTTTATCTCCAGTCATATGATGTGAGCAACCACTCTCTATAACCCATTCAAATTTCTTTTCAATATGAGATACTAAGGTTTTTTCTTCATGTATAGGTTCATCATCCTTAATAGAAATAAATCCAATTTCATCGTAGTCTACATCATCATCAGATATTCCTTCACTAGCATAATAATGTTCCTTGTATTTTGAATACTTAGATTTTTAAAACTTAGGTTTATGCTTTGGAACCTTTGTAGGACATTGAGATGCAAAATGACCAATTTTGTTGCAAGAAAAAAATTGCAAAGGTAACTTGCCTTCAAATTTACCCTTACCTCTCTTTTCTCTTCTACTGATTAGGGCTACCACTTCATCTAGCTTTCTTTCTTCCTCTTGTATCTATTCTCATTCATCAGCATAATCTCTAAGCTCTTCTCTCAAGTCACCAACATTTGTAATTCTAAATAAGGTCTTTTGTTTCTATGGGCAATTGCCTTGAATGTTGAATGTACTTTAGGTAAAGAATCTCCCAATTCTGCAGCCTCAAAAGTAGTTATCTTTCCAATCAACATCTCTCTAGTGAAGTTTGGTGCAAAGGTATAATCTCCTCTATAGCTTGTACTTTAGTTTTGTATATAGGTGTCAAATATCTGAGTATCTTTGCAATCACTTCTTCCTCACTGTAAGTACTTCCAGAGTTTTTGATGACAGTAACCACTTCAGTATTTCTTTGTGCATATTTCCTAATGTTCTCATTATCTCTCATCTTCATTGATTCCATCTTTGTCTTCCAATTTTTTATTTTTTCCTATTTAGTAAACTTATCTCCTATATACAGTGCTTCCAATCTTGTCCAAATATCATGTTCCAAGTATTTTACTTCTATGAATTTTCCTTCAGGAAGTGCATTGATCAATGACTCCCTTGTGACCATATTACGTGAAAATAGCTTCTTATCATCTTTAGTAGCCTTCTCGAATTCATCCTCAGACGCTATATTTTCCTTCTTTTTTGTGATCATCTAGTAGTCAATTCACAAACATAGCAAATGTGTTCTCATCTTGTTCTTCCAGCTATCAAAGTTTTCAGGATCAAATTTTGGACTATCCTTCTTGTAGTAAGTCATCTTCAAGATCACCTCAAGTTGTTAAGCTTTCTCTCTAAGGACCAATAGCTCTGATACCAATTGTTAGGAATAACAGTCCACAAGCACAACTGAGGGGGGTGAATCAGTTGTGATACAGAATATTAAAATTTAATCTTTATAAACCAAAACTCCCCCTCAGTATATTACTCTCCCTCCTAGGTCCTTGGGTTTCATGCCCTTGGACCTATGTAGGGGTCACTCTCTTCCTTTTGTCCTTTTCTTCATTTTTTTTTAGAGATAGGTTTTTTGGTGTCGCAACCTATTCAAAGGATTTTGTCCTCCGAAAGGCCAAAAACATTCATCCCTTGAATAAATTGTGAACCAAGTGCAATTTGCACTTTCGGCTCTTTCAGGATTTTGGACCTCCAAAAATGTCGAAAGGATGAAACGAATGATGACAGGGTCTCCCTTCTAGAGGTTTTTTACTTTCAGAGTCTAAAACCATTTTCATACTTTCGCACACCAAAAGTATGATAGGCCTGGCTTTGCTATCAACCTCATCCTTCACAATTTTGGCCTTTTACTCCCTGACCTTGTCTTCGGTGTCTGAAATCTCAAAAATTATGAAAGAGAAAAGACTAAATTTGTGGCTTCTTAAGATCCCTCTACTTCTAGTTTCTTAGTTAGTTTTGTTTCCTTTCCTTATTTTGTAGTTTTCTTCCAATAAATATACTGAAACTTGCATGTTTCCTCATAGGAATTCCTGAGAAGTGAATAGCATCACCAATGAAATACTTGCTCAAGGGGAATCACCCTCCTTCCAAGATCGGAAACAAACACATAGAGATCACTAATACCCACATCAGGAACATGGACTGGGATCATATCCTAGTTAGATGTTCTCAACCAGTAGGAAGGACTGAAGACTATACCTCCCTAGTTTTATCAGGTTTGGTTAATTCAGCAATGCACCAGGTAGAATTCATGTCTTCTAAGCTTATCGTGACCTTAGCCAACCACTACATACCAGATGAAAGGGTGGTTAAAAATAAAGAAGGACAGGTAGTTCTATACCTAAGGTCGAATAACATAGAATAGGTATTCCATCTCCATAAGGGCAGAGACAAGTTCTATGACTTCTACATAGAAAAGGGGCTAAGATGGTTTAGGAATAGGACCAAATATGCTTATGAGATTGCAAACTAGTAATACCTCCAACAGCCTCTCCCAAAGAATAAACTAGACAAGATAGACCTCAGAAGGAGGTACTTGAAAGCTGACATTTAGGTTGTAGTGATGTTAATAAGTTGAGTGTGTGGACTACCTTAGTCCATCCAACTCGAGAAATGGATGATCTTATTAATAGAGAGGATCAGGAACCATAAAGCCAGGTTTGATTGCACCACTATCCTAAGTGAAAAACTAGATGAGCAACTAACCGTGGTTAAGCACAACCCGAAGTTCTACATGACTACATATATAGTGTACCTGTTAGCCATACAAGGAGACTATCTGGGGCTCAAACAATGGGGAAACTTCAATGACCCAAATGCATAGCCCCATATTGTCTATCCAGAATTGGTGATAAGGAAAAATATGTCTGAAGATAACCCAGACTATAGAATAGTGATTGATGCCTTTATCTTCATAGTCATCGGATCTATAGAAGGTGACTATGTGAAGAGGATATCAAAAGAAGTTGGTGCCAAAATAAGGTTTATAGGGGCATATTACATATAGTTTAGGGCTTTCACATACATCTAACTGGAAAGATCTTCCCTACACCCAAAAAATCTACCAAGGTACCCATTTGATTGGGTGATCACCCTAGAAATGGCTTGGCAGCTTGCAGATGCATACGAGCACATTAAGCATAAGAAGAAGCACTGATGGGACTTCCTCATTTCCCTGAGCCCCTACACTCTCCAAGAAATGAACATATATAATGCTTTGGCCTTTAAGTGGGATGAGTTCCCACTCCAACATATAAAAGCATCTAGGCCTGATTCGACCCAATAGGCACATATAGCCATATCGTTGGCAAGTTCTACATCCATGAGACACACATTTAAGATCATTGGATGAACTGTGTAGATGAACATGAAGTGAGGATTAGGGATTATTGTAGGATGTCCCTCACACTGGCACAACCATCCTTGAAGATCAATATTCCCCCAAAGGTTTGAGATAAAGATTCATATAATGTGTTGGAGTCTATATACATGGTTCATAAAATATACAATGGACCTATTTTGAATGCAAAGATAGATAAAGAGGTTATATAGAAATATAGAGACATTCTGATAGGTTTTAGCACCAAAGAAGGCCTACACCAACTAGTCTATTCGAAGGATGACATGTAAAAGATATCAGAGCATGAAGAAGAGATCAAGTTCTGCGCTTTTGAGTTGACCATTTTTAGAGAGAAATAAGAACAATGAATTAACAAAGTAAAGAGGAAGGAAATAAACTATGAGGAGATACAGTAAATAGTGTAGAGGCTAAGATCTTCTCATCTAGAGGTGTTCTTAGGCTAATTTCTCAAATTCAAACTCAGCACTTTTGAGAGATGCAGATTTTCAGACTTAGCCATTTTTCCCAAAGGCTAATTTTGGCATTTCGGCCTTTCGGCCTTTCAACCCTCTCATATTTTCATCATTTTTGGCCTTTCAGCCTCCGAAAGGCTGAAATTTAGGAGGACTTAATTTTTGGCTCCACACTTGGCCAAATTTGCACTTGGAAAATTTTGGTGTAGAGGTCGGGGTTTGAATTCTGGGCCATTCCAGCATGATCACTTTTTTGCACAAAAATAGAACTTCAGATCAAATGGATCCATAACTGGAGTTTTTTTTTTAAAGGACTAAGGGTCCTCCATTAGTTCCCACCTCGAAGAGAACCATAGGTGAATATTCCAAGGGATAACTCAGAGCTCAAGAAGAAGACTTCATTTGCATGCAAAGAAACTCCAGCTTCTCTCTCTCTTCTTTCTTAACGAATTTGATCCCTTTTTCATGGGAAAACTGATTGTAAATGGATTAAAGATCCTTGCAAATTTTTTTTATTAGGTCAGCAATAGATTTCTTTAGTAAATTTTTAGTTTTAGTTTGTTTTGATTGTTTTTAGAGTCTTTGATGCCCTAATTTCAGCATTCAGAGTTTGTAGATCATAACACAATATATTTTAATAAAAAGAAATGTAATAGGGTCATATTCTTGATGCAATAAAGATCTACAATTGGTGCTTCATTCATGGTGTGATATTTTCTTCTATCTATGTGAAATTGATGAATGTGTGTCTACTTATTCATTCTTTTCAAAGAGTCAATTGTTTTATTGTGTCTTGAATTTGCGTTTCCTTAAGTTGGAGTTTTTTTTGGTTATCTACCTTGTTGTGATGAATGTATGGGAAACATTATCTTTTGGGCTCAATGATAAATGTATCTCCTGTGTGTGCACATCTTGGTGGCTTCACAATTTGATAGATTTTGAAAATATTGCACATGTGAATACATTTTCTCTTCAAATGATTGCATCCATTGGGTATATAATTGTGACATTGTCTGATTTATATTCATTGGGTTTGTTCCAAATCTCTCCATCATTCGATTCGCAAGGAAGGATCAACAATGGTTTATGTCTGTAGGATTTAATTTTGAGAAATTTACTTCATTATTTTTACCATACTCATTTAAATTTCTATCATAAATTTGAAATCAATCAAAATCATATTTAGTTTTAAACATAAATTTGCATCATTAGTGAAATTAGAATCTTTGATAAATTGGAAAATACCAAAAAAGTACTAAATTTGCTTTACAGTTTGATGTCTTTAAAGTACCAGCAAAGGCCTCCTCGCGAACATTCACATTTTTCTTCAACTAAGTTACCAAGTAGGTTGTACCACGACCCCAGAGAACCTTGGGAATAACTTTGTTATTCTTTCAAGAGAGGAAATCCAATCTCAAGATCCTAGCAATTGACTTGTGTAAAAATAATTCTCAACAGAGTTCTTCTCTAGACTTTTGCAGTGGTAGCTAGAGTTGAGTTTTTTTTAGGCTAACCTTCCTATAAGGTTTTTTCCTTAGATTTTTTGGGCAGTTTTTTCTTCTTGGTCATTTTTTGCACATTGCAAATTGCTAGCAGATTGTATTGTGACTCATTTTTTCAAACTTGTAGCAGCATGTTCCTTTTACTTTGATATAGGAGATATTAATCCTTCTCATATCAGTGTGTCTCTGCATTAATTTTTTTTAGTGTGACTTTATTTATGTGATTTGGCAAGCCCTCGAATTGGTTATTTTTAGGTATCCAATCTTATTGCATGTTATTGTCATTATTTCAGTTGCAAATTGTGTTACTTGGGTTTCAGTTATTCAATTTGTGGAAATCATATTCCCTTCTTGGAGAATTGTATCTTAACCTTTATTCAATTTGGTTAATGGATTTGATTTGTGAACAAAGATAAGATTTTTAGAGTTATTGTGAGTCATAAGTTGTTGGTGAGTTTGGAAATATATATTTTTGTGCATTACCCATTTAGATATAGGTTTTCAATTTTCTTCATATCTTTCTATCTCTTTTCTTGGCAAAGATATTTTTTGGTGATAAACAGGGGAAGGCAGCCCACAATCTAGAGATTGATATTCATCATAGGTAAACCCACATACCTGAAGGTCATTTCATGTTTCATGGGATCTCTTGGTTTCATACTTAAGCATTTTGGGTGTAATCCTTTGTGACAACACTATCCTCATCCATTCATGTTGATAAAAGAGGTAGTGAAATTTGGTATTTATTTCAAAAAAAATTGAACAGTAAAATAGAAAGTACATTATCTCCTTGTCAACAATATTTTTAGGAAAGCCTTAGATAATTTATAGAAAATAAGAGCTACAACTAACTAACCACTATAGTCGCTTCACTCCTAACAACTAGGAAGAGGGATTTTATTGAAAGTGTGAAAACTAGAAACGAGAAGGTTGAGACATAGTAGGACTTTTCTCTAGCTTTTAATTCATATTGCAACTTTCTAGTATATCCACTCTACCATCAAACATAGTGAGTAAATTAGGATAACTATTCTCTAACTAGTTCAAGAAGTTCTTAAGTGGTTGTAATAGCTAACTATTCATTTGTAACTATCTTGACTCCTTCCTTCTCCACTATCTTTGACCCCTTCAAAATATCTACCACATTTTGATGACTGGAATTACTTCTTATTAGGAACCTTTGAGTTCTCAATATCAGCTGCATCCACCAAGGTTAACATGTAAAGACCCTAGCATATTTATAATTACTTAAAATGCAATATTTATCATCATTTATATATGAAAACATATTTATATTGCACTCATATAGAATTCATGGTATTATCAAAAAGGGTCTCAAGAAATAGTAGGTTTGTTCAACATTATAGTTTTGAAATAGGTATCATTCACAAGGTCCATGTCCTTAAAAAAATAAAATAGAGTTTAAAATTGCATAAAAGTCTTAAATATAAGGTCATAAAATAGGGCTCATCAAGAAGATAAAGACATATTTCATAGAATTAAAAAGGCCTTGTGTACTCTCAAGCAAGCCTGCATAGCTTGGTATTAAAGATTGGATAAGTATTTAATTCACCCAGATTTCAAGAAAGGTACTTCATATAAAAATATTTACATTAAAGTTGAGGAAGAAAAGTGTTTTTTAGTTGTTTATTTTTCTGACGTCTTCTTTAGTGGAGATGATGTTGTGTGTAAGATATTTGTAGAGGAGATGAAAAAGGAATTTTGAATGTTTATAATTTTGTAAGTAGGGATGATGAATCACCTCAAGTTGATCAGACTCTTTATAGGTCTATGATTGGGTGACTATTGTATTTGATTGCATGTGATGTGTTTGGTTGCAATCCTAAGCAATCTCATGAGAAGTTCATTTTTGGTTTATGGTACAAAAGAGATGTTGATTTGTCTTTGAATACTTACACCAAAGCTCATCAGGTTTGGTTTTGTGGATGATTAAATAAGTACCAATGGTAGTGCATTCTTCTTGGGGGATAGATTGGTCTCATAGTTTAATAAGAAGCAAGACTCAGCGTCCTTACCAGAAATAGAAGTTGAGTACATTGGTATAGCTTATTGTTACCCTCAAGTGTTGTAGATGAAAAAAAAATTGAATGATTTCAAGGTGGTATATGATGAGAACATTCCTATCATGTGTGATGATACAAGTGTTATAAATATTTTAAAGAATCTGGTGATACATTCAAGGACCAAGCATATTTATAGTATGTGTCACTTTTTGAGAGAGAAGATTGCACATGAAGAAGTAGAATTGGAGTATGTTCCCACAAAGTATTAGATTGTAGACATTTTCACAAAGGCACTTCGAAAGGATACATCTGAGTATCTCAAACAAAAGCTAGGGGTTATTACCCCTCCTTTCAAGTAGATGCATAAAATAATGTATCTATTTAGGAGTAGAAGATCAAGGTATTCCCTTTATATCATGGACTAATATGGTCTAATCCTCAAGGGGAGTAGGTAGTCTTTTTGTTGTTTTTGATAGAGGGAGAAGGTATGATTGATAAACTAGAGACAAGGTTTGAGGTGACAGTGCTAGTGAGTAAAAAGAAAGGGGTACATAGTGAAGAATTGTGTGAAGGACCTTGTGCTTTTTCCTTTATGTCAAAAGAGGAGATTTTGTGGAGTGAGAGTATTAATGTTTGTGAGTGTTTCCATTTGTGAAAAAGGGGAATATTGTTGGAAATATGTATTGTATTGTTGTCATTTATGTTAACCCTTATCATTATGTTCATTGTCAAGATTGTTATGAAGGTTGTGGTTGTTGATCGGTTTTATTAAGGGATCAAAAACTAGGCAATCACTATGGCTCGATGATTGGACATCCTACCGAGAAGCTATCCTCCTTTATAAAAACTCATTTAATTTATCAACCCAAGGACATATTACTTGAAACAGGTTAGTAAGATATATGCACCAAGGATTATACTCAGACCATGCTATGGTTGTAGGAAACAAATTGCTTTGACAGGAAACTAGTCTATAGATTTAAGAAATGAATACTTGAAAGGAAATGTGGAAGTGAAAATGTTGAAGGAATACAAAGGCTTGAAAATAGAAAGACTTGAAAACACAACTATAATGCTTCAACAGTTCTACCACTTTGGCTGTAGGAAGTATTGGACTATCCTACGACTTTGGCTGTAGGAACTGTATTAACACCAGAATTATGATACGAAGATGCAAGAAACTAAAACTACATGAAAATGATTCTAAATAACTAACACAGATTCCTCACCAAGTGGGACCCCTTGAGTGAGTATACAAACTCAATTACACTGAACTAAAGATCAACACTTCATCTTCTATTGATTGAAAAAGTAAATTACAAGATTTATGTAACAAATGTAAAATAATAGAATGGAAACTATATCTAATAATGTCCTCCCCTCACGCAAGAGTGGGGATTTATTTAAAAAATAAAAACATCTAACTACTAACTAATCACACCATAGAAATAGGAAGAGATTTTATTACAATACTACCAACAGAAAGGGAAACTATAAAGTTGGAAATAGAATAGGTCCAGGAAAGAGGAAAGAGCTTCTTTTGACAACAAATCTAACTTCCCACTCTCTCCTGGATTTCTTTAGAGAATTCACTACATTGCCTTGGTATTTTCTCGATTGTTTCCACCTTGATCACCGAGGATCAACTTTTTTGTGTTGTGCTTATTTTTTCTCTATGTGAACCTATTGCAAGACCAAGTCAGACATCCAGTGCATGGGCACATTTTACCTGGTCAAGACGATGGTTGTTATATTGATGCATTGAACTTCAAATTTTAGGATAGATACATTTATGGTAATCAACACCAAAATACACATGCATTATTTATGTTCAAATAGCTAATTCATTCATAAAGACAATCATAATTCCAAAGTAAGTAACATAGTATATTCATCCAAGCATAGCATATTAAGTGTGTTTTAACCATAGCATAGGTCTAGTGGCAATATGTCACATAATAGAAAATTTGAGTATAAAGTATTTGAGAAAGTATGATAAAACAAGGAAAAGGTACTAGCAGAAGCTATCCTAGGGCATCTAAAATATGGCATTCATATGCCCCATCATTTTTACCCCTATGAAGACTAGTGTTGGCCCTTAGGTATTCAGATATTCTAGATCTTTGCAAGCACCTGAAGATCTCCTTCCTGAGTCTTGCCACTCATTGAGGTGCCCACATGCCAGTAGTATCCATTTGTGTGCTCAACCTTGATCCATCAACTCAGCTCCAACTGTTCATCCACCTCATTGTCTACATAGTTTTATAATGACCATAGGAGAAGAGGAGGATAAAATTAAAGAGGTATCCACCTCTCAAGTTGTGTTTTTCATCCCAGGTGTATATACAACTGGACTCGTTTCATCACATCTTGAAGATTGATGAGGTTCTGAGGCTCATCCTTCTTTAGTGTCAATGTTAACCTGTCCCAGCTTTATCTTAATCCTTATGTTTCCTTTTTTCCTCTGCCAATGAGAGTTTCTCAAATTCTGAAAAAAATTCCTCTCAGTTGCCTAGAATCCTCTTCCTATGTGTAGAGTCCTGCAGTCCATAAAATATTTCCATCCAGTCACAATATAATCTGCGGGGGGTACCACTTTCCAGTTGCAAGGGAAGTGTAACAGATTGCTCAACTCACATGTATTTACTTAATTTCTCCATGTAGTTTATTTCATTTCTTGACCAAGAAAGAAGAGAAGATAGGTGAATGTCACCAACAAATAGCAGAGGGTTCTAGTTGGTATCAAAGGGAACAGTATAGTTGTACAAATAAGGTACACATAATAAATTCCTAATGCAATCTAGTGATCTTTCATATGCAGCCACAAATTCCTGTGGTGATCTTATGCTTGTGTGTAAATCTCTAAGAACTCTCATTAGTTTAAACATTAAAAATTGTTCTTTTAGACACGGTGCATAGACCCTAGGAGGTGGTCTGCATTCTATCAGTTGAGGAATTAATTTTGTGACTGAATTTAACTTGCCTTGCAAAATTTGTATTTCCTATTTTTTTCTTACTATTTCCCTTTTCAATTTATCTCTTTCCAATTCCCACATTGACTTTTCATATTGCATTTGTGTAAAATAGTCAATGGAGAGGGATTGGAGTGTTACTTGTTATTTCTTTCTTGGGGTGACCTGCTCTATAACTTCTTTGACTGCTTCCATTTCATCAACTATTAACTCATCAAAGGTTGGCACTAGGGAATCATTCCCTTGAACATCTTCTTGATGAGAAGGTATATTTTCTGCTTCTTTGTGCTTTGTCCCTATGCACCTTGTTTTTGTGTTCTCTATTTCCATGTCCATTTTCTTGGCTGCAGGATCCTCTTCCATTATATCAAGACACTCTGCACATGGGCTACTTGCTTGTGGTTGTTCCTTCAAAGACTCTTCAATAGGATTATTAGGAGACAAACTAGTCATCGCAGGTGAGTCCTTCTTTTCTGCTTGTGTTTTCAAACGAACACTTCGTCATGGAGGAGTATCAATAGGCACTGCAGGGTGATTTTGTGAGGTCTTTTTCTTTCTGATAGGAATGGCTATAGGAGAAATAGGTTTTTTAGGAAAAATAGGAGTTTCTTCCATTGCATCTTTGGCCATTATTTCTTTGCCCTTTTCCTTCCTCTGGGGACTTTGTTTTACCATTGGAGGTTGCAAATCTGTGGAACCCTTGGTTTCACTACCCCCTTGGCTAGGGTTTGGATTACCAGATGCCATTTTCTATGTATCATCTCCCAAAGGAGAAGGGATTTTGTGAGACTCTTCTAGAATAGTAGTTTCATCATTGTGAGGAATGGCCTCATTAGGGATATTTGCCTCTGCTTCTTGAATTACAAGCTGTGTCCCTTCACCATGTAATTGTACAAGGGGTGTGGCGATAAACTTGTCCTAGGTCATAGGAGAGATATCCCACAAATATCTTCCCACCAAGAGTCTTATCAACCCATGGTGGGTGGTTGCATTTAGCTTCCCCTTTCTAACTTCCTCAGAACTCAAATTTAACAAAGAGTAAAGAAAATTGGGCACATTTACTAGGCGTCCATGCTGCAAATGATTCAAAAGCTTAAAATTTATGGCATGCAAGTAATAAAAATGTCTCTCATAGGTAATGTACCTTATAACATGAATCGCTACTTGAGAGTAATCACCTGGAAGAGATGTTATTTTAGTCCCCTATTTACTGTATTCTAGTTCAGTGTCTGTGGGTAAAGAAAATTCAGCTCTGGCTATCTGTGCATTGTTCTCATGTGGGAAGGCTTCTCCTATGGTAGGAAGTCCAGAAACTTCTACAATTTGTGCCTTAAAAGCCTCCACTCTTAATCCTTTCACATAGGCAACTCCTTTGATATAGGTTCGCAGGAATTTTAGTGTTACATCCTCGTCGTAACTACATAGCCTAACAAAATATGTAAGCCAGCCTACCCAGTTAAAGACTTGGACACTGGGTTGGTCCTGTAATATGGATGAGTGCTCCCCTGGTTCATGTCGTATGGGTTGTCCATCCATTCTTTTGCTGATAAATTTTGTAGCCCAAATAAATTACAAATCACTACAACTTCCAACTGCCTTCCAAAACTCTACCCTCTGTATCCATAATGTTCTTCACTCGGTATTCTACTTAAATTTGAGCTAGATAAAAAACTGGTGAGATCTCTGGTCTATTTTCTGGGCAATATGGACAAATGGCAGAGGAAATTTGGAAAACTAGAGTTGGGTTTTTTAAAAAACAAGTCTTATCAGGGAATTTCATATGCTTTGGGTTGTCACATTAATTAATTGAAATTATTTCGTAGCATAGCTTAAGCAAGGGTCATTATTGCAAAATGCAACTTAATGGAATGCCCCCTACGAAAAAGGTGACAAGTGTCCACACATCCTTGGTTATGAAGTATAGTAGTACTTGGATAAATTACTAAATTAATTACAATGCAATGGATAATAATGTCAAATGAAGGTTAAAAGTATTTCAAACAATAAATGAATGTGTACCTTGAGTATAATAACTTGTAAATGTCCAAATCTAGAAAGATCGGATGACGTGGGATAAGAAAAAAGTAATGAGTGGTGTAATGATGATGGGAAGTATGAGTGAAGATGGAAGAAAAAGGTGATGACATACGATGTGATGGTGGCTTTATTGCAGAAAAACATATTTTTATGGGAAATGAAAACTTTATTATGATTGCTTTTGAATAGAATCAAAGGGATGACTAGAGTGAAAAACCACTCTGATTGGCTACAGGAAAGTCTTCAACTGGAGGAGGTCCATCAGCTGTAGGAGGTTCAGTCACAGAAGGAATCTCAAATTTATGCAGGAATTCGGCCTTAGTGGTTGGCTTATGGTACAGACAAATTCTATGACCATTAACCAATAACTTGAAATGCACAGGGTCAATTGTAGACAATTGTACTACACCGTTAGCAAAAAAAAATTCAACCCCATAGGGACTAAGCCAATGAGTGGTGAGCTTACCTTGATTATCTTGAAACCATGAATCATATAAAAGTGCCCAGTCACCAGCAACAAACCTTTAATTCTGTATATGTGAGTTGTGTCATTTCTTTCATTGCATTTGAACTAACTCTGTGTTTTGTAGGGTTGCTTTTCTCATTTCATCTAGACAATTAAGATGTAGGAGTCTTTCTCTTTGAGCTGTAGGAAGATCCAAGTTGAGTTGTAATGTTGTTCATAGGGTTTTATGTTCAAATTCAATAGGAATTATGGAAGTCTTGTCATATACCAACTCAAAGGGTGTAAAACATGTTGGTGTTTTCCATGTTGTGTGGTATACCCATACAGCTTCATGCGATCTGCTACTCCAATTCATCTTGTGTAGCTAAACTATCTTAGTTAGGATAGCTTCAATCTCTCTATTGGTGATCTTTGCTTGACCATTTTCCTAGGGATGATATGGACTATACTTCCAATGGTGAATGTTGTACTCATTCATAAGTGCAGTGATTGGAGTATAAGTGAACTGAGATCCCTGATATGTGACTAGTTCTCGTGGAACACCATACCTGGTAAATATTTCCTCATATAAAAAATGAGCAACCCTATTATCCCTCGCATGTTTCATGGCCCATACTTCCACCCATTTAGTGACATAGTCAGTGCAAACCAAAATGTAAGAGTTGTCATTTGATGGGGGGTTAATGGGTCCCACAAAATCTAACCCCCATTTATCAAATGGAGTGACTATTACCTGGGGAAACAAGGGAATTTCATCTGACTTGGTTTTCCAACCCATTCGCTAACATCCATCACACTTGCGGGTGTAATCGGTTGCATCCTTATGTAGAGTTGGCCAGTAATAGCTAGTAGTGAGTATCTTCATGGCTATTTGTTTTGTTGCAAAATGACCACCACAAGGTTCATCATGGCAGGCATGAAAAATATCATAATTCTCATCCTCTCAAATACACCTCAAAATATGAACAGGTCTAGTATAGAAGAGACAGTCGGTCAGCCAAGAAAATTTGAAGATTTTCTCAATTAACAGCCTCTTTTCCTTGGGCGAGAAATGTGGTGGTACCTTTTGAGCGACTAGATAATTGGCGATGTTGGAATACTAGGGGGTATGAGCTGAAATAGAAAATAGGTGGTCATCTAGAAATTTATCATTGATGACATGTAGGTCATCGGCATTCTGCAATATGGATAGGAAATCAAAAACTACATTGGTTTTTCCCAATTTATCCACTATCGTGATGTCAAACTCTTGTAGCAACAGGAGCCATCTAGCGAGCCTACCTGTGATAGAAGGTTTTTTTCCAAATACTTGATGGTTGCGTGATTATTATGAATAAATATTTGGTAGCCAGTTATGTAGTGGTGAAACTTGTTCAGCACATATATAACAGCCAAAAGTTCCTTATCTATGACTGTGTAGTTTAGCTCTGTGCCCTACAATTTATTTCTTATGAAGTAGATGGAATACTCTACAGGGCCTTATTTTTGTCCTAGAACAACACTTACATCATGGTCAGATGAATCAGTATGGATATGGAATGGTAATTCCCAATTAGGCCCTTGCAGAATTGGTGCCTGAGTAAGAACAGTCTTCAGCTGCAGGAAGAATTCTTCACAAGTTGTTGTCCATAAAAATTTTGAATCCTTAGTGAGCAGGGAATATAGGGGACCTGCCATTTTTCTTAAGTCCTTAATAAACCTCTGGTAATAACCATCATGCCCCAAAAAGCTACGGACATCCTTCTATTTTTTTGGCATAGGCAGGTTCATGATGACTTCAATTTTAGCAGGATCCACCTAAATGCCTTTAGCAGAGAGGTAATGACCTAACACAACACCTTCATGTATCATCATGAATAATTTCTTGTTGTTAAAGGATAGATTATACTCCTCACACCTGGTAAGAACCTTTCCCAAATTGACCAATTCCTCCACATAGGTTTCCCCATAAGTGGTGAATTCATCCATGTATATTTATATACAATCATGTGAGATATCAGCAAAAATATTGATAACTACTTGCTGGAATGTAGCTGGAGCATTACATAGTTTGAAAGGTAGCACGGAGTAAGAAAATGTTCCCCAAGGGAAAGTGAATGTGTTTTTCTTCTGATCTTCAAGAAGGATGTTGATCTGGTTGTATCCATTATATCCATCCAAGAAAGAAAAATAAGGCTTCCCTGCTAAGGAATCAAGGACCTAGTCAATAAATGGCAGTGTAAAATGGTCCTTCTTGGTGGCATTATTGAGTTCCCTATAGTCGACACATACTCACTACTTTCCTCCTTTCTTTGGAATTATGACCAAAGGTGAGACCCACTGACCGTCAGAAATGGGGTAGATGAAACCGGCATTAAGAAGTTTTTGCAACTCTATTTTGACTATCTCTCTTAACACAGGGTTTATACGCCTCTAGAATTGCCTAATAGGCGGTTTGTCCTCTTTCAAGAAAATCCTATGAGTACATCTTTTAGGGTCCAAGCCCTTCATATCTTAATAGTCCCATGCAAAAGTTGTGGTATGGTATTTTAGCAGTTTAGCCAAAGATGTTTGTTGTTGGTTGGTAAGTTCTCTATTAATATACAAGCAACAGTCAGGGGAAACTTCCAACTATTTTGTGACTTAGACCATAGAAAATCTATCAATAGAGGTTCTTAGACCTCATGGGGTATAAATTGGTGGTATATTTTCTCAGCTGCACGAGATGAAAGTAATTTTTAATCCAAGTACAAAGCTTGCAGGGAGAAGTTATGGGGATTGAGACAGTTTATGGGATCTGAATCTGGGCCATAGTGGTTGTGCAAAATGTTGGCAATTACGGTGTCCTCCTCCTATAGCTACAGGAAGGGATCCCTTTTTAACATATTTGGGATACTAAGTTGACTACCTCATCCTCCTCCCCAATGTCAGGCCAAATTGGTGAAGCTAAATCCATTTTTGGTTGTGCGGGCAGGTACAAGGCTAATGTCTTAGTATGTTGACCATTAGAAACGGTAATACCACCTGAGTGGCATCCTATAAAGGCATTAGTAGTGGCCAGCAAAGGCCAACCAAGAATAATTGGATAGCCTCCTAAGATGGCCTTAGGTGAGATTATTATAAAGTCTACAGGATAAGACCAAGTTTCAAGGTCAACAACTATATCATCCACTACCCCGTCAGGTTTGACTGTGGAACTATCTGCAAGTTGTAGGAAAGTGGGTGTTTCCCGGAGGTTAGTGATTCTGAGTTGCTATATGATGTCCTTATTCATTACATTTATGAAAGCTCCTAAGTCTATCAAAGCATTTTTATCGTTGTCCCATTGAAGGTAACCTCGACAACGAGGTTTCCTAGGTCAAAATACTTTGGGAGCACTATTTTGTCGAGCATGATATCAACAAGTTTCCCTAGGACATGGATTGTCGGGGGATCCTTCCTATTATGGCTTGGATTTTCAAAGAAGGCCTCTTTGATAGCCTTTCCATATGTGGTAACATCCTTTTTTTATTGAAAAAAAGGAATATGAACATTAATGTTCTTGAGTTGGTCTAGGATGTCAAAGGCTGCATCATCAGTTTGCTTAGAATTTTCATTCTGCAACCTTTGTGGAAAGGGAGGTGGAGTTGGCTGGACTTTCTCTGGTAATATGGTTGGGCTTATTGGAGTGGCATCTAGAGAAGTTTTAGGAATGGACTCTTTTGGAGTTACTTAAGTTATAATAGGAGGTGTTGGTAGAGTAGTGTCTGGCCGTAAATGAATTTCATTGATTTTGTAGGTAGGGTATTGGTTTGGATCAGCTAAATAGACATTTTGCTGAGGTGTTGGAGGCCTATTATTAGGATTTGGCTGAGGTTGGGTAAGGAGTTGAGTAGGCTTAGGGGGTGTTGTATTGGTTGTAAGTGGTGGCAGAAGTGCTTGTTGTTGAGGTTGTGGTGGTGGCTGCAAGAGTCCCTGCTACTGGTTTGGCCATTGCTAACCTTCCTACCACTGTAGATTTTGTTTCCAATTCCCTTGGGGTTTTTTCCATTGAGGACTTGGGTAAGTTTTCCACTAAGGTTGCAGATTATTCCAGAGAGGGTATTTATTATTCATAGGTGGTTTCCATTGACTACTATAAAATGGACCATTAAGAGTAAGAGGGTCCTGAGGCATACCTTATCTTTGAGCCCATGGTCTTTTTTGTGCAATGAATAATAGTTTCTCATCTCCTTCAATTGGCTTATAATCAATGGGTAGTTGTGCAGTCTCCATATTGGCAACCAAATTGCAATGGTAGTCTCTCTTCTTCTGTCTACAATGTGGACAAAATTCTGCCAGAATAGCTTTGGCCTCCTCATGCATCTTTTTCGCATGCATTGTGTCTACCTAGGTGGCCATGTTATTGATAATGTCCTTCTTGAAGTCAAACACCAAATGTGTGATTTTTGTCTGAGAGGCCCTAGTGCCATTAGTTTTTCCTGTTGTAGACCTATATCCTCTATCCTTCTTGGCCACATCTCTTGAGTAATTGAGGTAGATTTTATTGGTATCCTCCCATGTAGATTGGGTGATATCTCCTCCGGGCATAAGATCCAACACTTCAGCGCACCCTTCATTTATACCCCTTAAAAAGAGAATTTTTTGTGACTCCTCATTGAGCTAGTGCTGAGTATTCTTTTGCAAGCTAAACAAGAATCTTAACACATAATCCTATAGACTCACATCTTCCTTCTGTGTCATCTTCAAGATATCATCCCCTCTCATATCATTTCCCCTACATTACTCTTTATACTTTGTCAATAATTCTATCTTCATTTCATACCAATCATGGACGATGTCCTAGCCTAAGTCCATAAACCATCTCAATGCAGACTCCTTTAGAGTTTTAGGAAACAATTTGAGCCTATGGGCATCCATGGTGTAGTCATAGCTATGATAGAGAATATCAAACTCAAAGAGAAAGGTATCTGGGTCCTCGATCACCAAGCCATAGAATTTTGGAAGTGTTGAAGAGGGAATATTCTTGAGGTTGTGATTATCATGTTGATTAGTAATGGGAAATGGAAAGGTAGGAGTTTTTTCCATCCTATGCGGACCTTGAGGGAGACCTTGTGGTTGGTAGATGACTAGAGGTAGTGGATTTTCTTCTTGATTGTATAGGTATTGGATTCTAAGATTGGTCAAGGCTTCTGCAAAAGGATTGAACTCAAGTTTCTCTTCAAGAAGGTGAAATTTCAGTGGATCACCTTCTGAAGATGATGATGACAATGATGATATAAAAAGGTTTACAATTACATCCATGAACTGACCCTCCTCTTCATCTTCTTCTGGCACAAAGATATCTCTTAATCAGTTGTTGGGGTAGTCTGGCAAGTCCCTTCCTAGAGTGTCTCTTCTTCTTCTATGCATACAACTAAATGAAAAATTGCAGTGGTGGAGTGAAAGTATTTTTTATAGAAAAATCTATTTAAAAAGTATGTACATGCTTGAATTGAATTCTACAAATGGTTGAGTTAAAAACTTGGCTCGAAGTCATCCCTAACAACGGTGCCAAAAATGATTGCTTCTATTAAGGGGTCAAAAACTGGGCAATTACCATGACTCAGGGATTGGACATCCTACCAAGCATCTATCCTCTATAAAAACTCATTTAATTTATCAACCCAGGGACATATTACTTGAAATGGGTCAGCAAGATATATGTACCAAGGATTCTACTCAGACCACGCTATGGTTGTAGGAAACAAATTGCTTTGATAGGAAACTAGTCTATAGCTGCAAGATATGAATACTAGAAAGGAAATGCGGAAGTGAAGATGTTGAAGGAATAAAAAGGCTTTAAAACACAAAGAGTTGAAAACACAACTATAATGCTTCAATAGTTCTACCACTTTGGCTGCAGGACTGGACTATCCTGCGGCTTTGGCTGCAGGAACTGTGTTAACACCAGAATTACGATACCAAGATGCAGGAAACTGAAACTACATGAAAATGATTCTAACTAACTAACATGGATTCCTACCACCAAGTGGGCCCCCTTGGGTGAGTATAAAAACTCCATTACACTAAACTAAAGATCAATACTTCATCTTCTATTGATTCAAAAAGTGAATTACAAGATTCATGTAATAACTGTAAAACAACAAGATGGAAACTATATCTGATAACACCCTCCTCTTGTGCAGGAGTGGGGCTTTATTTAAAGAAGAAAAACATCTAATGGCTAACTGATCATGCCATAGAAATAGGCAAATCTTTTATTACAATACTACCAACAGAAAGGGAAATTATAAATCTAGAAATAGAATAGGTCCAGGAAAGAGGAAAGAGTTGCTTTTGACAACAAATCTAAATTCCCACCCTCTCCTAGATTTCTTAAGATAATTCATTATGTTGCCTTAGTCTTTTCTTGACTGCTACCACCTTGATCACCCAAGATCCACTTGCTCGTGTTACACTTAATTTTTCTCTGTGTGAACTTGCTACAAGATCGGGTCAGGTGTCCAGCGCATGGGCGTGTTTTACCTGGTCAAGACAACAGTTTTCATATTGATGCACTGCACTTCAGATGTTAGGATAGATATATATATATATATGGTAATCAAAACCAAAATACACATGCATTATTTATGTTCAAACACCTAATTCATTCATAAAACATAATCATAATTCCAAAGTAAGTAACATCACATATTCATCCAAGCATAGTTTATTAAGTGTGTTTTAACCATAGCGTAGGTCTAGTGGCAGCATGCCATATAATAGAAAATATGAATATAAACTATTTGAGAAAGTATGATAAAACAAGGAAAAAGGTACTAGCACAAGCTATCCTAGGGCATCTAAAATATGGCATTAATATGCCCCATCAGTTGTGATGTCAACCCTCAGTACTTTCAAGATCAAAATTGATTAGATTGAGATTTTTGAAGTTTGTTGTATCATCCTAGAATTGCATCACTATGTAATTCCCATTTATCTTGGCCCCATTTTATCATGTATACTCTCCTGCATTAATTTTCAATACTCCAGCCTTGATTTTGTTTATCATTTTGGCATCCCTAGTCTAATTGGGACCTCTAGACCAAATTTTGAGGCCTTTTGGTGGGACCAAGTCACCACAATTGACTTGGTCCCAAAGCAAGTTGTCACTAATGACTCGATCCCTAATGTTTGCCTCGAGATTTAAATTGGGGGTAGATCTCAATGAATAAGCACAAAATCCAAATTATCATCAACCTTTTCAATTTTTGAGCTCCAAAAATTCTTGTGAGAGGTATATAAGAAACCTACCTCTCGTAATTTGAACATAAAAAGAGAATCAAGAGATCAATTCAAGATCTCTCCAGAAATTTTGCATCCCAAGCATTGTAAGGAAGATTTAAAGCATCCAAGGAATTTCCAAGTCAATCTTATCCATGAAAGAAATCTTATCTCTTATTGAAGGCCAAGTAGAGGAGACTACCATTAAGGAATAATATCATATCATTTCAAGTATCTCACCATTCAACTCTTCAACTCATTCTCCTTCTCTTCATCAAGCATTGTGCCAAACTACAAAATTCATTGTGAAAGGCATGTCTTTCATAATTTTCTTTTGGGTCCTTGTGTGGACTCAAACTATTGCATAAACATTTATTATCATGTTTAAAGAAGCATTTCACCATCAAAGGTATAAGACACTTTATATTTTAGTTCTAGCTTCTACTTTACATCAGCATGCTTTCCTTTCAAGAATATTCCATTTCAATCTCAAGGTTGATTTCACATTGGGGCTCGACTAAGGAAAAACCCTCTCTACACAACAATTTTCCTCTTTTCTATGTGCACAAATAGGTGGTGTGGATTCTATGACCAGATCTAGATAGTACGAGACTCTAGCTACAATATGAGAATGAGAATGAGAAAAAATGCCAAGAAATATTTTTCCACTGATGACTTGGTCCTAGACCTAGTTTCCACTAACAACTTGGTCCCTCCAAATTCACTCCAAAATGAATTTTCAGTTCCGTTACTATCTTTGGATTTTATTTCTGATAGTTGAATTTATCTATCTGAACTCTGTCGGTCTATGTGTTTTGAAAGTCAACCTTCTTTCTTACTTGTCCTAGATCTTGCATTTCCCAATCAAATTTATACATTCAACCCTCAATTACAGTGAAGGATCATTGCACCCACTCAGTGCTTAAGCCTAGTGAGTCATCTTCCTTCCAATACAATATAGGAGATAGGCCCAAGTTCACCAGTTTTCCCATTTAAACTAATAAAACCTATTTATTATGCTACAACTATGTTGTTGTATGAAGATATGTTATAGTGTATATCCTCAACATTGTTGGAAAGTGATGATTTGTCTTGTTCATTTGATTCCTATGTGTTGCCCCATTTCTTTTGGCATACCTTTAGAGAAAAATGGATGTTTGGTGTGTATTAATGGTCTTGAAAACATCATGCAAGTCATGAGTCTAAGTCTAGTTTTTCCCTTTAGGCTACAGAAACCTTTATTAGATTTTCTTGAATTGCCTTCTCCTTCTTTAAGTCAGGGGTTGTTATCTGGGATCACGTCAAATTGGGTAGGTTAAGCTCACAAATCTGATAAAGGTTATGATTCAAAGGTTCCTAACATTGATCTTATGTAATTCTGAAATCTTTAGCTTTGATACTTCATCTTTTCTTATCGGTGGAAAATTGGTTTTGGGCTTCTCCTGAGCGGATAATCACCTACCATTTTTTGCATTCAATAATTCTTAAAGTTTCAACAGTCAGTGGAAGACAAATGATTGAGGCTAGAAAGACTATGGCATTCAGAATGAATTCCTACAGGCTAGCAAGATGATCAAATCTTGAAAAATTAGAGATAAAAGGTTATCGGCAGAAAAGCAAAAAGTGGCTTCTCCGCTACCTCAATAGGTGGGTTTTAACCTGTAAGATGTGTTTTCTGCCAGACTGTCATATGCAAGATTTGTAAATAAAATTCAACCTACAAGGGGATTCCAGGTATAAAGAAAGTAGATGAAATCATAACATTCCATTTTAATATTGTAACAAGTCATAATTCCTCTATGGTGGATTTATGAATTAAGGAATGCTCCAACAGTGTTTCTCCGTGCAAAGGAGAAGCGGAAAAGTAATTATCCGCTACCTTCAAAAGTTACCGTTACAATTATATAAGAGAAAATATGTTTCTTAATGGCCCATGGTGGTAAATTAATTAATTCAAATAAAGTCATTTTGCTTCACAATGGAATTTTTCATTAATGCTTAAGTATTTTCATTCATGTGGCGCGGGAAGTCGGTCATTAACGATAAGAAGTTAGAAGTTATAAAATCAGTGAAGTGTTTCAAATAGGAGTTACCATCTGTTTGATGAATTGTCTGAATTGGAACCTCTGGCAACAATTATTCATTGCTTTTATTTCTCCTTCGATAGATTCCTAAGTTATGATGCAAATCTACCGAAGCATGGAAGCCAAATTTATGGGGTTCGATGGAATGTACGTCATTACTTTTGAATGGCATAAAATCACAGATACCTCTTTGAGATTCTTTGATATGCAGAGTTTTCATAGTAGGATAAATTCTGAGAGGATACACCCCATTACTGAAAAGCTAAAGGAGAGTGGGTTGGTCGAAGCCGTCAGCTTCCCTGTTGCAATTCAAGCTCCAGATCTTGTTAGAGAATGTATAGCTCGTTACAATCTAGACACTAAGAAAATTCTCCTGCCTGATGATATAGTGTTTCTATCTATTGACTGTGACTCCATCTAGAACTTCCTTCATATTCTGGAGCAAGACGAATACTCAAAGATGACATACATCTGGGCAGTTACTAAATATGGAGCGAAGAAGGCCATGTGGAAGAAGGACATAATGAAGACATGGTTCTAGGAGTTAAGGAGCGCCAAGGGAAAGTTGCCCAAAACACTATACGGCACAAACCTGAAGCCAAAAATCATGGATATCCTGGTATTGCTCCACAGGATTAGAGGTGAGAGAAATGCACTTAATTTCATTAAGCACCATTTCTTCCTGGTTCAAGTGATTTTCTCTCAACATAATTTCATTGATTGGGCTCATATGGTAACTGAAAACCTCTCAAATGCCCTAAATAGAGCTAAGCATCAGAACGAGTTCTATATGTCCTTGATTTTTCTATATATCTTAGCCATAATTCAACTTTGGCTTGGACTTCCTAGGCTAGAAGAGTTCCTGGAAGATGTTAAGAGTTATGAGTTCTTCCCCTGTTTGGTATTCCATAACAGTTATAATGAATATCTCAAAGTTAATGATGCATTTACAATGAGACTGTGCAGGGAGTTACAAGGTTTCCTAGAAAGGAGATTTTATCTGGAAGCCATGGCATTCATCAGTTAATTTGGAGCCTATTTTATCCAGTTTGCAAATTTCTCATACTTTCGTCTTGCAGGATTCAACGATTTCCCTCTGAAGCTGCCCAGGTATCCCAATGACATGATCGTGTTGGTTCAAGTGATGAGACAAGTAGTCCAGGTGAACCTAATTTGTGTGTGTTCTTGAGTGAAAGGCTATGATTTCCCTTTGACTATTGTAGCATACATCTATGCATCCCGGTCTGATGTGAAGAATGTTTTGAAAGCATTCTCAAAGAAGTTTCAATTCGAAACATATGATGTTCTGAGGCCACAATATGATCCCGTGAACTATGCCTAAGATTACTTATAAATGGGTCATTCTATTCATCATATCAATGACATAGAATATTATTGGGCCAATTGCAAAGATGACCTAGAAAGAAGGGATCGATTCTATGCAAGGTTAACTATTGAACAAATTAAAAGGTTCAAAGTTAAGATTGCAGTTGAAGGCATAGAAGATGACGGCTAGCATATATATGATGATACATACATAGAGAAGATCAAGCCCCTTCCTATAAGCTTTGAACCCATGCTAGGTCAAGCTATAGATGGCTTGGAGACCTTGATGGGTGGGATTTACAAAAGAACAGATTAATGGGTTGAATGGACGGCAGGCAAGAGGAAGTGGTTGAAAAGGAGGCCTCTATCTCGACAAACTCCAGCAAAAGAGATCGGGAGTACCCCTACATCATCTTCAACAACTATCTCGACCATAGCCAAGGAGATAACTCAACCAGCGGGTGGAGGTGATGAGCCTCCTGAAAAGATGATTTCGTTGGACAAGACATGTGGAGATGGCTCAGCTCCTATCATTGGTTCCACAGAAGAAGCGGTCTCTACAGAACTAGTCAATTCTATGACTAAGCCTGTCAAGAGTATAGAAATAGAGAAACCAGCCAAAGTCAGCACCGTGGGAACACAAGGTGATACCTCAACCCAAGATACTCCAAGGCAAGGGTCTCCTATCATAGTGGTAGTGGGTGAAGATAATTCTAGCACTGCAGCCACATAATCAGATGAAGAGGCTGGAAAGCAATAGAAGGTTGCTCAAGTTATTAAATTGGTTTCCTCCTCTCCTACCTCAGTGAATCCATTTGCTTCTAGGCCTAAATCTACTCCTCTAGTCATTAGGAAGTTTTTCATAGAATAATTGGTCTCTGCCACCAAAGTCACTAGCACGGAGTCTTGGATAGAGAACACTTTAGAGCGCAAGAGGAAGAGGATAGAAGAAGGATCTCCCAGCAAGGATACTCTCTCATGGGCCCTACAATCTAGTGCTACCATGAGCAAGGTGAAGAAAGAAAAGACTCTATCTACATTAGGCTAAGACCCAGAAATAGGGCACTTCACCATGGAGGTAGTGAAGCCCACAAAAGAAGGTAGGATTGAGGATTTGACCACTGCCAATTTTGAGCTATAGTTATTTGATATGGGAATGGCTCACCATGATACTAAGGTGGATTGGTGGAAATCCACCAACATTGTAATTGAGTAAAATCTCAAGGAACTCAAGACTGGTAAATTCCAACTTAAAGCAGAGGTCACTGAACTAACTAACTTCATCATACAGTTAGTTACTCCAGTTGCCAGCATTCTGACCACCCAAACCACTTTTGACCCCAATGTTGAAGAGAATCAAGCTGTCATAGCCAAGTTGTAGGAAGATGGGCATTTTGGGCAGATTGGAAAATGATGGATCGAGAGGCTCAAATCTGAAGGGCTGGTAGTTATTGAGCAGCTGGGTGACACCCTACTAAAGTTGGAGAAAGAGAGAAACTACATTAAGAAGAATTTGCAAACTCCCACATTGGAGAGATTAAAGTGTTAGGAATGCATAGTCATGTTGCATGTAGTAGTTAAAATGAAGACAAAAGAGGCAATAAAATCCAATATCTTGCATAAAGGAGATGAGCCTCTGATCGAATGGCTTCAAATCCTAGAGTTTAAGACTGAGATGAGCATTCAAGCTGAAGCAGGGCTGCAGCAAACAGATGTTAAAATCAAAGATGAACATAACAAAGATTTTAAAATCCTCCAGGGTCTTCACACAGAGTCACATACAAGTGGTCAAGTGAAAGAAATGATTGGAGTGACCAACATGCAGAAATCCTTCAGTGACTATGTGGATAAGTTGGTAGAATAGTTTTCTTCTCACCTGGATATGGTGCCAGAACTCCAACAGTTGAGTGGGTGCATCTATAAATCTATGGAAGAGTTGAAGGATTGGATAGATGCAGTTAAGAACCTGACCAAAGATCACTCTAGGTGGCTCATTAGATATAACAATGTACATATCAATAGACATGAAGAGCTAATTACAGTCATCATAGCTATCACCACCTATAGGGCAAAAATAGATAAAGGGAAGAAAACGGAAACATAAATATTCCCTCTTGTATTAATTTTGATGGAGTTTGTAATGGATAAACTTTTTTTTATCATTTCTGGTTAGGTAAGTTGAACCGTTTCGGTTACCTCTTTTCGTAATGGTCTAACTCTGAAAATCTATATGTACTACTTTTAAAATTAATACAAAATTTGGCTAAATTTTGGTGTGAAGAACTTCATTTTTGCTGAGTCTAATTCATTATGTCTATATGTGAAAACTTTAACTGTTCCATTGCATTTATCTTTCTGTCAATTTGAGTATTTCTTTAAATTGGATTAACAGTTCAAGATTGAACTAAAGTTCTGTATTATGATTTGATATGGTTAATTGAGGGGAAATTTGGGTGTCGTCCATAGATTCTGAGAAATTTTCTTATGAAATAGATTGATTCATCATCGTTGAGTTATCAATTATCTTTAGATTTGCATTTTCATCTTCATTATCAGTACTTTCATTACCAATTTTAGGATCTTATATGATTTATAAAGTATTTAAATTTGGCCAGATAGAAAATCGAATCTACTCGCCTGAACTAGTTCCTATCTAGGGCCAGTTTGGATTGCCTCTTATGTTCTTAGGTTAAGAAAAAACCCTTTTAGATTAGGAAAGAAAAAAATTCATTGAAGATTAATCACTTAAGGGAGCTGTACCTTCCAATTCAGAGGGAAATTAGTTATTCAGTTACATTCCCCAACTATTGTATTCGATTGTTTCTTTAAGATTTGGGTATTTTAGAGTTAAAGTGAAAAAGAACAATCTATTTACCAACAGATTTTGGCAACTCTACTGGGGAGTCAAATAGTCACTAGACCAGAAAAAATATCATGATGGATGATGGTACTACCTCATGATAATTGTATTCCTATGTTGCTACCAAACCTCGGATTCCAAGACAATCAAGAGGATATCATTTCCTCATTGAATACTTTTTCTAGAGACAGAAGAAATATTGAACATTATAGAAACGCTAGTCAAGTGCTCGAACAAGAAGAAGCTAGAGAATAAGAACTTGAACAATCCATACAAAGGTGGAATTTGTGAAGAGAACAACACCTTGAAGAGCATGAGGCTAGATTTCCAAATTAGTGGAAATCCTGGAGCCTAAAAGATTTCTTAGAAGTATAAGGAAAGAAGGTGGTAAAGACCCAATCTTTGAGAGACTTGCAGAAATTGACTTTTCCCTTCTTGAAGTACCTCGTTAGAGGGATAAAAATACTAAAAGAAAAAGTAAACCTCCTTCACCTCCCAAACAATCATCCCTTTTGTCTACCACCTGTAAAGTGCTAACCTTGCATGGAGTAGTTGCTCCTCCTATTATAAACCTAACACCTTACCTACCTCAGGAAGTTATGGCAGTTCCTTGGGCTGCCATAGTTGGTTTCTTATAGTTAGCAGCATATAACCCACTTCCCTCAGGGTCAAGGAAGAATTTTCCCAAATTCTCCAGAGATGGGACAGTATCTACAGATGAACACATTGCTACTTTCTTTGTAGCCATTAATATATTAGCAGTACAAGAAGAAGATGTTGTTGTCAGATTATTTGTTGAGACCCTTGTGTAGGGTGCAGCAGATTGGTTTTATCATTTTCCAGTCTCTTCTATTACGGATTGGGCTTCCATGAGAATGGCTTTTGAAAGGAGGTTTAAAACTATTGAAGATGAGCATGACATGTTAACACAATTGACTTCAATCAAAAAAGAGCCTTCAATAAGCATGAGAGATTTTTTTGCTAAATTTAACAAGCTAGTTAAGCGTATCCCAGCAGCTAATCAGCCTACTGCAAGTAATTTCAAAAAAAAAATTTAAGTGTTATGCATCCTGATATCAGTTATGATTTGAGAAGGACAAACCCAGCCAATTTGGATCTTGCTCAAAGGACTGCGGTAGAATTAGAGGATCACATGATCTTGGTAGGAAAATGGAAATGAGAGATACAAATTCAGTACTAGAAACACCACATCATCAGATGAGATGATCCAGAAATTGTCTAATGATTTCATTGCTTTCAAAATACAACTCCCAAGATTTAACAATATTTACCAGCACAATTTTCAAGATCAGTCTAGAAGAAATAGTGATACGAGGAATACTAATGGAAAAACATTACAATTGACTTCTCCTCCACAAACATTGGCCATAGAAGCTCCTCCCAAAAGGGGAAACATGTGTTCTTTTCACTTTACAATAGATCATGATGGAGAAAGCTTCCCTGATGTAGCTTGTGCCTAGTAGATGCATCAAATAGATGAATGGAATGTTGGAGTATCTGGAGCTGAATTAGATTCATGCTCACATGGCGACCCTGAAAACTTATTTTTTGAGTACGTATCAAATTCAGAATGAGATGCAGCATGTTATGCTACTATAGATGGGACATCTTATGTTTCCACACCTCCACCTAAAGGTAGTGAGGCATCTACTTCTTAAACTAAAGATTTCAACCAATGAGTGAAAAATTTGCAACCCGGTAAGGAACAAAACTCTTTTGATATTATTCAATTCTGCAAAGATTCTAGAATTCAGATTTCTCCCATAGATTATCTCAAGTCTAATCCTATAGAATTGCAAAAATTAGTGGACTTTTGTAAAGGAGAGACCCAAGATTTAAATCAAAATTTTATAGCTTCAGTATAATAAGAGTCTATTTTGGTGGGTCTATTTGAGCAAGGAGAGTCATCGGTTTTGGCAACTTCCCCTGGGTGAAAGCCTGACCCTTTCTATGTGTCATTATTTATCAATGGTTGCAAGTTGAGTAATTGCATAATAGATTTGGGTGCCTCAGACAATGTGATGCCATCAACTGTATCCAAGGCCTTAGGTCTGACCCTCACCAAAGCCCATGGTAGATGCTATTCTATGGATGCTAAAGAGGTCCCCTTGATTGGGCAAATCAAAGATGCTCAAGTGGCTCTAGTAGCACACCCCAAGAAGAGAATGCTATTAACTATATTGGTTGCTGATATACCTGCTAGTTATGGTTTGTTGTTAAGAAAGATTTTTTGTAGAGATCTAGGAGGTGAAATAAGGCTGGATTGGTCTCAAGCTTTGATCCCGGTGGGTAACAAAAATATAAAATTGGTTCCTAAAGAGAAAGAAAACTTCACAGTGCTAAAATTTGATGACCCTAAACCCCAAATTCTGTACCAAGAAATGGAGTTTGGTAACTACATGTTATTCACAGATAATCATGAAGAAGAAGTTGAACCTGGAGAAAAGAAAGATCAGCCTTCTGTTGAAGAAATGTCACCACAAATTTGGACTCTAGAGTTTGATGGTAGTTGTGCATAATCAAGATCTAGTGTAGGTGTAGTCTTTATATCACCAGATGGAGAATGTGATCTCATGGCTTACAAATTAGAGCTCAGGAACACCAATAACACATCGAAGTATGAGGCCCTACTTCTAGGAATTATTTCTGAAAAAGAGAGAGGTGTGAAAATCCTAAGGGCTCAAGGTGATGCTGATTTAATTGTGCACCAAGTTAAAAATCAATACTCTGTGAAGAATCATAGATTAAAAAACTACAAGAATAGGGTATGGGATGAAATTGAAGCCTTAGACACATTCTTTATTGAATCTGTACCAAGAGAATTGAATTCTAAGGTAGACTCCTTAGCAGTATCAACCTCATTGCTCCTCCCTCATCCAGATTTCAAGGATAATAAATATCAAATAGAAGTGGCGTATAGACCATCTGTACCTGACAATGTGGAAGATTGGCAGGTGTTCAAAGATGATCAGAATTTTCTTCTCTTTTTGGAGAGTGGCGGCGATTTTCATAAGGATACTCCTGGTATTCATAAAGAAGATTGTCAAAACAATCAGAAGAAAGATAAGTCGAGTATCATTCAGTTACAAGGTAATATTATCCCTCCTCATTTGGTTACACTTGAAAATATTTTCAATAGGCATGATACCTTTGTTAAAAAGAAAAGGATCGAGAGGGGTCCTACCACTAGAAAATATGAAGGAATGAATATTGGAAGTGAGAAGGACCCGAAGATGATCAACATTGGGAAATGTTGCACTGAGGAAGAAAGGGAAGAATCCAGTAAAATCTTCCTAGAATACTAGGACGTCTTCACATGGAGTTATGGAGATTTAAAAAGCTTCATGGACAGAAAATTCAAACATCAAATTCCTCTAAAGCCTGACATTGTTCCATTCTGATAGAAACAAAGGAATTATAATCCCAAGGTTGCAGATGCAATTTTTAGGGAAGTTGATAAAATGTTGAAGGTTAAGATTATATATCCTATCCATCATTCAACCTAGGTGGAAAATATAGCGCCAGTGAGAAAGAAAAATGGATAAATAAGGATCTGCATGGACTTTAGAAACCTTAATCAGTCTTCCTTGAAAGATAATTATTCTCTTCCTAACATGGACCACCTGTTGCAGACCATGGCCGGAGCTGAAATGATTTTCATGTTGGACGGCTTCTTAGGGTACAACTAGATAGAGGTGGAGAAAGAAGATCAACACAAGACAGCCTTCACTACTCCATGGGGTACTTTCGCTTACCATAGAATGCCATTTGGGTTAATGAATGTCAGGGATACCTTTCAGAGAGGTATTGATCTTTCCTTTAGTGATATGAAAAATAAAATAATTGGTATGTATATGGATGATCTTACGGTGTTTTCTAGAAAAGGGATAGATCACATAAAGGATTTGAGGAAAGTGTTGCAGAGGTGTAGAGAAGATGGGATTCTTTAAATCCCAAGAATTTAGTTTTCTATGTGATTGAAGGTAAATTACTAGGACACATCATTTCTCAAGAAGGTATAAGAATCAATCTAGAAAGGGTTAGAGCAATCCAGCAATTGAGCTTACCTGTGAATAAAACCAGAGTAAAATCATTCTTTGGTCATGTAATTTTTCTCAGAAGATTTGTCCCAGATTTTTTAGAAATTACCAAATGCATATTGGATATGATGAAAGGGAATGTGAATTTTAAATGGAATGATCCCAGAAAACAAGCCTTCAAAAATATTAAGAATGCCATAGCCAATTCCCCCGTATTGTGTCACCCAAATTACAAAGAAGATTTCATAATTTATTGTTACTCCTCTGAGCACACTTTTTCAGCTATTCTCATGCAAGAAAACAAAGAAGGGGTTCAATCCCCTATTGCCTTTATGATCACACCTCTGAAATATCATGAGTTGAGATACTCTCAGACTGAGAAACATGCTTTTGCAGTAGTAAAGGCTTTAAAAAAAATTAGATTTTATATCTTACATTCTCACTCCATTGTATATGTGCCTGCATTGCAGTAAAAAGTGTATTAACTCAACAAGACATGGGATGTAATAATAGAGGAGCGTGGGTGGCTAAGACACAAGAATATGACATAAATTAAACCGACCAAGTTGGTGAGGGGAAATGCACTGTGTAAAGAAATAGCAGAAAATCAAGTGGATGAAGATCCTGAGGCAATACAATTGGTTATGGCCGTAAGTATGCAAGACCCCTGGTTCAAAAATATTGTGTATTTCCTAGTGTATGGTGAGTGCCCCGCAGGGTTGACCCTGAAGAAAAGGAGAGATTTAAAACTGAAGGCCTCTAAATATGTTATTTGGAAAGATAGGTTGTATAAAAGATCAATAGATGGGACCTTCCTCCAGTGTGTAGACAAACAACAACAGGAAAAATTGTTGAAAGTGTTCCATGATGAAGCTTGTGAGGGACACTTCTCTTCATCAGTGACTATGTTCAAGATATTGAGATAGTGATATTATTGGTCGGGAATGTTCAAAGATGCATACCATTGGGTAGAAAGATGTGATAAGTGCAAAATGTTTATTGGAAAGCCAAAGTTAGCAGCTCTTCCCCTTAGACCAGTGGTCATTGAAGGTCCCTTCCAGTAGTGGGGTCTTGATTTTATTGGTCCTATAAATCCCACATCCAGTGTAGGCCATACCTATATAATCACTGCAACAGACTACTTCATGAAATGGGTGGAGGTGAAAGCAACTAAGAAAACTACATCTGAAGTAGTATGTGAGTTTATTAAAGAAAACATACTGGTAAGGCTTGGGGTACCTATCAAGTTGGTAATGGATAATGCCACATATTTCTCTTCTTGGGAAATTACTAAAAAAATTTATAAGTATGGCATTATGGTCAGTCACTCATCTGACTATTTCCCACAAGGAAATGGTCAAGCGGGATCCAGCAATAAGAACTTGGTAAACATCATGAAGAAACTTGTGGGAGATAATCAAAGAACCAGGCATAAGAAAATCCATGAAGCACTATGGGAAGTAGGGGTGACCCCCAAAAGAGCTATTGGTGTTTCCCCTTTTGATTTGGTCTATGGAATTGAGGTTAGTCTTCCATTGTCGTTAGAATTGGCAACTTGCAAATTAAGGACAGCAGTAGAAGATGGCATATATAAAGATTGTTTAGAAAAAAGGATCCTATATTTAAACAAGCTTGAAGAGGATAGAGACAAGATGGTAGATCACATCACATAGCATCAAATGCGTGTGAAGAATTTGTTTGACAAAAGGAGCAGGCCTCAGAAATTTATAGAAGGAGATATGGTACTGCTATGGGACAAACATAGAGCACCAAAAGGTATGCATGGAAAATTTGAAACACTATGGAAAGGGAATTTCAAGATCCATCAGGCGTTTGAGAAGAATTCCTTTAAATTGGCTTATCCAGATGGTGAAGCAATTCCCATGACATACAATGGTTAGGACTTCAAGCTGTACCAGACCTAAATCTAAAATAGGTAACCCCTGTATTGTATTATAGTTACGTTTAGTTCCTATTTTTTGTTTTCCTTAGTTAGTTTTCCTTTCCCTATTTTCTTTCCATGTTTTGATTTAGTTTTATTGTGAGCCACCTTTTTTTTTATCTTTGCAAAACCATAGACTTGAGTTCCTTTCTTGGACATGTGAATGTCCAAGTCCCTAGACAGAGCCAGTTGTTGCCCCATTTTTGTTATGCATACCTTTAGAGAAAAATGGATGTTTGGTTTGTAGTAATGGTCTTGAAAACATTGTGAAAGACATGAGTCTAAGTCTAGTTTTTCCCTTTAGGCTAGGGAAACCTTTATTAGATTTTCCTGAATTGCCTTCTCCTTCTTTAAGTTGGGGGTTGTTATCCAGGATCACGTCAAATTGGGTAGGTTAAGCTCCCAAATCTGATAAGTGTTACGATTCAAAGGTTCCTAACATTGATCTTATGTAATTCTAAAATATTTAGCTTTGATACTTCATCTTTTCTTACCGGTGGAAAATTGGTTTTGGGCTTCTCCTAAGTGGATAATCACCTACAGAGTGCCTTTTCTGCATTCAACAATTCTTAAAGTTTCAATGGTCAGTAGAAGATAGATGATTGAGGCTAGAAAGACTATGGTGTTTAGAATGAATTCCTACAGGCCAGCAAGATGATCAAATGATGAAAAATTAGAGATAAAAGGTTATCGACAGAAAAGTGGAAAGTGGCTTCTCCACTACCTCAATAGGCGGGTTTTAACCCGTAAGATGTGTTTTCTGCCAGACTATCATATGAAAGATTTGTAAACAAAAATCAACCTACCAGGGGATTCCAAGTATAAAGAAAGCAGATAAAATCGTAACATGCCATTTTAATATTGTAACAAGTCAGAATTCCTCCATGGCAGATTTCTGAATAAGGAGTGCTCCAATAGTGTTTCTCCACCCAAAGGAGAAGCGGAAAAGTAATTATCTGCTGCCTTCAAAAGTTACCCTTACAGTTATATAAGTGAAAAGATGTTTCTTAATGGCCCGTGGAGGTAAAGTAATTAATTCAAATAAATTCATTTTGATTCACAATGGACTTTTTCATTAATACTTAAGTCTTTTCATTTATGTGGCGTGGGAAGTCGGTCATTAACGGTAAGAAGTTAGAAGTTATAAAATTAGTGAAGTGTTTCAAACAGGAGTTACCATCTGTTTGACAAATTGTCTGAACTGGAACCTCTAGAAACAATTATTCATTGCTTTAATTTCTCCTTCGATAGATTCCTAATTTTTGATTCAAATCTACCAAAGCATGGCAGCCAAAATTATGGGGTTTGATGGAATGAACGTCATTACTTTTGACTAGCATAAAATCATGGATACCTCTTTGAGATTATTTGATATGTAGAGTTTTCACAGTAGGCTATATGCTGAGAGGATACACCCAATTACTAAAAATCTAAAGGAGAGTGGGTTGGTCAAAGCTGTCGGCTTCCCTGTTGCAATTCAAGCTCCAGATCTTGTTAGAGAATGTATAGCTCATTACAATCCAGACACTAAGAAAATTATCCTGCCCGATGATACGGTGCTTCTATCTATTGACCGTGACTCTGTCCAGAACTCCCTTCATATTTTAGAGCAAGCCGAATACTCAAAGATGACATACAACCAGGCGGTTACTAAATATGGAGCAAAGAAGCCATGTGGAAGAAGGAGATAATGAAGACATAGTTCCAGGAGTCAAGGAGAACCAAGGGAAAGTTGCCCAAAACACTATACGGCACAAACCTGAAGCTAGAAATCATGGATATCCTAGTATTTCTCCACAAGATCAGAGGTGAGAGTGATGCACTTAATTACATTGAGCACCATTTCTTCTTAGTTTAGGTGATTTTCTCTCAACATAATTTCATTGATTGGGCTCATATGGTAAGTGAAAACCTCTCAAATGCCCTAAATAGAGCTAAGCATCAGAATGAGTTCTATATGTCCTCAGTTTTGCTATATATCTTATCCAAAATTCAACTTAGGCCAGGACTTCCTGGGCTAGAAGAGTTCCCGGAAGATGTTAAGAGTTATGAGTTCTTCCCCTGTTTGCAATTGCATAACAGTTATAATTAATAGCTCAAAGTTAATGATGCATTTACAATGAGATTATGCAGGGAGTTACAAGGTTTCCCAGAAAGGAGATTTTCTCTGGAATCCATGGCATTCATCAATCAATTTGGAGCCTATTTTATCTAGTTTGCAAATTTCTCATACATTTGTCTTGCAGGATTTGATGATTTCCCTCTGAAGCTACTCAGGTATCCTGATGACATGATCATGTTGGTTGAAGTGATGAAACAAGCAATCCAGGTGAACTTGATTTGTGCGGGCACTCAAAAGAAAGGCTTTGATTTCCCTATGACTATTGGAGCATACAGCTGTGCATCCTAGTCTGATGCAAAGAATGTTTTGAAAGCATTCTAAAAGAAGTTTCAATCTGAAACATATGATGTTTTGAGGCCACAATATGATCACGTGAACTATGCCCAAGATTACTTACAAATGGGTCATTATATTCATCATATCGATGACATAGAAGATTATTGGGTCAATCTCAAAGATGACATAGAAAGCAGGGATCTATTCTATGCAAGGTTAACTATTGAATAAATTAAAAGGTTCAAAGTTAAGATTGCAGTTGAAGGCGTAGAAGATGACGGCCAGCACATATATGATGATACATACATAGAGAAGATCAAGCCCCTTCCTATAAGCTTTGAACCCATGCTAGGTCAAGCTATAGATGACTTGGAGACCTTGATGGGTTGGATTTATAGAATAATAGAGCAATGGGTTGAATGGAAAGCGGGCAGGAGGAAGCGGTTGGAAAGGAGGCCTTCATCTTGACAAACTCTAGAAAAAGAGACCGGGAGTACCCATGCATCATCTTCGGCAACTATCCTGACCGTAGCCAAGGAGCTAACTCAACCAGCGGGTGGAGGTAATGATCCTCCTAAAAATATGATTCTGTTGGACAACACATGTGGAGATGTCTCAGCCCCTATCATTGGTTCCACAGAAGACGCGGTGTCCTACAGAACCAGTCAAGTCTATGATTGATCCTGTCAAGAGTACAGACATAGAGAAACCAACCAAATTCAACACCATGGGCACACAAGGTGATACCTTGACCCAAAATACTCCAAGGTGAGCGTCTCCTAACATAGTTGAAGTGGGTGAAGATAGTTCTAGCACTGCAGCCATAGAATCTGATGAAGAGGCTGGAAAGCAACAGAAGGTTGCTCAAGTTATTAAATTGGTTTCCTCCTCCCCTACCTCAGTGAATCCATTTTCTTCTAGGCCTAAATCTACTCCTCCATTCATCAGGAAATTGTTCATAGAAGAATTGGTCTCTGCCACCAAAGACACTAGCGCGGAGTCTTGGATAGAGAACACTTTAGAGCGCAAGAGGAAGAGGATAGAAGAAGGGTCTCCCAGCAAGGATACTCTCTCACAAGCCCTACAGTCTAGTGCTACCATGAGCAAGGTGAAGAAATAAAAGACTCTATCTACATTAGGCCGAGACCCAGAAATAGGGCACTTCACCATGGAGGTAGTGAAGCCCATAAAAGAAGGCAGAATTGAGGATTTGACCACTGCCAATTTTGAGCTACAGTCATTTGATATGGTACTCGCTCGCCATGATACTAAGGTGGATTGGTGGAAATCTACCAATTTTTTAATTGAGGAAGAGCTCAAGGAACTCAAGATAGCTAAAGTCCAACTTAAAGTAGAGGTCGTTGAACTAACTAACTTCATCAGACAGTTAGTTCCTCCAGTTGCCAGCATTCCAAGCGCCCAAACCACTTTTGACCCCAATGCTGCAGAGAATCAAGCTATCATAGCCAAGTTGCAGGAAGATAGACATTTTGGGAAGATTGGAAAATGATGGATTGAGAGGCTCAAATATGAAGGGATGGTGGTTATTGAGCAGTGGGTGACACCCTACTAAAGTTGGAGAAAGAGAGAAACTGCATTGAGAAGAATTTGCAGACTCTCACATTGGAGAGAGTAAAGTGTCAGGAATGCATAGTCATGCTACATGTAGCAGTTAAAATGAAGACAAAAGAGGCAATAAAATCCAAGATATTGCATAAAGGAGATGAGCCTATGATGGAATGGCTTCAATGCCTGGAGTTTAAGATTGAGATGATCATTCAAGCTGAAACAGGACTGCAGCGGAAAAATGTTAAAATCAAAGAGAACAGAACAAAGATTTTAAACTCCTCCAGGGTCTTCACACAAATTCACAGACAAGGGGTCAAGAGAAATAAATGATCGGAGTGACCAGCATGTAGAAATATTTTAGCGACTATGTGGATAAGTTGGTAGAACAGTCTTCTTCTCACCTGGATAAGGTTCCACAACTCCAACAGTTGAGTGGGTGCATCTATAAAGCTATGGAAGAGTTGAAGGATCAGATAGATGCAGTTAATAACCTGACCAAAGATCACTGTAGGTGGCTCATCACATATACCAATGTACATATCAATAGACATGAAGAGCTAATTCCATTCATCATAGCTGTCACCACCTATAGGGCAAAAATAGATAAGGGGAAGAAAACGGAAACATAAATATTCCCTCTTGTATTAATTTTGATGGAGTTTGTAATGGATAAACTTTTGTTTATCATTTCTGGTTAGGGAAGTTGAACCATTTTGGTTACCTCTTTTTGTAGCAGTCTAACTCTGAAAATCTATATGTACTATTTTGAAAATCAATACAAAAGTCGGCTAAATTTTTGTATGAAGAACTTTGTTTTTGTTGAGTCTAATTTGTTATGTCTGTATGCCAATACTTTAACTATTCCATTGCATTTATCTTTATGTCAATTCAAATGTTTCTTTAAATTGGATTTATAGTTCAAGCTTGAACTAAAGTTTTGTATTATGATTTGATATGGTTAATTGAGGGGAAATCTGGGTGTCGTCCATAGATTCTGAGAAATGTTCTTATGAAATAAATTGATTCATCATCGTTGAGTTATCATTGATCTTTAGATTTTCATTTGCATCTTCATTATCAGTACTTGCATTACCAATTTTAGGATCTTATATGATTTATAAAGTCTTGAAATTTGGCCAGATAGAAAATTGAATCTACTCGCCTGAACTAGTTCCTATCTAGGGCCAGTTCGGATTGCCTCTTCTATTCTCAGGTTAAGAAAAAACCCTTTTAGATTAGGAAAGAACAAAATTCATTGAAGATTAATCACTTAAGGGAGTTGTACCTTCCAATTTAGAGGGAAATTAGTTATTCAGTTACATTTCCCAATTGTTGTATTGAATTGTTTCTTTAAGATTTGGGTGTTTTAGAGTTAAAGTGAAAAAGAACAATCTGTTTACTAACACTATGATCAAAATATTGTAAGATATCTTGTCGGTGTGTTATTAATTATTTTTATTTCTATTAATTGTTATTAGTTGTGTTGTTGATCAAAATGTTTACTATTCTAGTCCAATACATTGTTGGATGTCAATTATCATAGATAATGCAATAATAATGATGTGTTGAATATCATAGATGGTGATGAAATTTAGTGTTACAATTTATGTTTGGTGGCATGAAATTTTGGTTATCAATAGAGATGGTATCATGATGATATTATATTAAGATGAGGATTAGAAGCATTAAGATGAGGATTAAAAATATTGTGATGAGAATTAGAAGTATTTAGATGAGGTTAGATGCATGACAATGGTTATGATGGTACCATGATGCTACAAATTTTAGTATCTATGTTGTTGCTCCTGAGTGAGAAATTTTTACTACAAAGGAATTCTAGTCATTGCATCATGATGAAATGTGTGAATGCAAAAAAAAAGTAAGTTTAAGAATGCTTTGTGTTGCTCTACATTTGATGCTATGGTGTTTTTGTTTGGGACATGGATTTTTTGTGTTTTTTATATTAAAAGAAGAAGAAAAAGGGTTTACACCACTACATCCCAAAGGTATTAAAACTACATACGAAATAAATTATTTAAAACAAGTTCAAAGGAGGTCATTGACATTAGACTACCACCATATAGCTAGTAACCCACATCAAGAGTGGGTACACAACTCACCACTAGCATGGGGAAGAGAATGAGAGTATGTAGAGAAATATGTCAGAGGGAGAAGTAGAAACTAAGGCTAGAGAATTTCCTCCAAGGGTAACCAATGTAGAACTTACAAAAATTGTGAGAGAGAAGATGGCAGAGAATAGAGAAATGAAAAGAGAGGTTGAAAGGAAAGGTTGATAGGAAGGATGGATAAGACTATGGAAATGAAGAGGAAAGGGGTGAGGAAGACACCTTTAGGTGGGAAGGAGAAGAGGTCCCTACTAACCAAAGACCCCTCTTGAATGCCTTGAGATCCATGGAGAGAAGGACCATGGAGGGAAAATTAGATATGTCAATGTTTAGTGAGAAGATGGACCCAGATTTGGTTATGGATTGGATAGACTCCTTGACAAGTGTTTTTGAATGTGAAGAGATCTCTGAACACCAGAAGGTAAAGATAGTGGAACTTCATTCAAGATGAAAGGTTGAAGAATGGTAAGAATATGAAAACTACTTGGAAGAGGATGGTAGAATTAGTCAAGGAATCCTATGTGCCAGAAGATTATGAAGTGCAACTTCATAAGAGGAGACAAAGTCTGAGACAAAAGGAGATTGATGTCTCTAGTTATATAGAGGAGTTTCAAAGACTCGTGATGAAATCCAAAACTATGGAAATAGAGAGTGAGAGGGTGGCCAAATATCTCAATGGCATAAGAATGAACATCCAGGATGAATTAAATATCTATACCCCCAACACTATTAACAAATTCCATTAGTTTTCATTAAGGGTTGAATATAAATTAAAGAGGAGACAGGAAAAGAATAGTAGAGGGAGAGGCAAAAGGGACTTAAATAATAGAGGCAGAGGGATGTCTAGTAGAAGGGGTCAAGGCTTCAAAACCCCTGGTGAATCCAGTCAGGAGAATACTCAAGGGGAGAGTAGTTATAGGGGTTTCTTTAGAGGAAGAAGATCCAATTCAAGGGGAAGAAATGAAGGAAGAAGTTATGAACCATTCAAATGTTTCAAATGTCATAAAGTGTGACACATGGCTTCAATATTTCTTAAGAAGGAAAGCTCAAGTTCTCAAGGATAAAGGAGGACAAATTTGGTGAGATATGATGACTATCAAAGTGTCAACTCTCCTAGATCATTTGTAGCACCAGAGCAAGGGGAGACCCTCATGATAAGGAGGAAATTTCTCAAGACACCATGCCCACTAGAACCACCATAGAGGAAGACGTTGTTCAAAACCTTATGCAAGGTTGGAGGTAAGGTATGCAAAATTGTAATTGATTCTGGATCTACTGAAAATTTGGTGTCTGTTGAAATGATTGAAAATTGAAACTAAGGAGAGTACCACATCCAAGCCCCTACAAGGTGTCATGGCTCACTAAGGGTCAACATACCATCATTGAAGAACAAGAATGGGTGGAGTTTGAGATAGGAAACTACAGGGACAAGATACTCTATGACATAGTGCCCATGGATGCATGTTGTGCATGCTAAATGTGGGCCTCTGATTTAGCAGGACACTTCAACATAGTCATTGCTCTTCAATCACATACAGAAATGAATACAGATTAATTCATCCTGCATGTGTGAATGAATCGACCTGTTGCC
>MU224050.1:3951437-3965308 GCA_018584345.1 Thuja plicata | reverse complement strand
TTAATTCATTTTGAATGCACATTTATGATTTTATAATTAATTTAATTCCTTTTTGATTTAATTGACAATTTTGTAATTTTTATTTAATTAATATGTCATAATATCAATTAAATAATTAACATAAGGTTTATTTGTCAATGTATTATGATTTTAGGAATTAATTAATTAATCAAGTACGATGATTGATTAGGACCTAGGGTTTAGGTCAGATCAGTTTGAATTTGATAATTGCTTGTTTGATTTAGGACTTAGGTTTAATCAAGATTAGGGTTTCTTGATTAAATGCTGAGATTGGGGGTCTAGGGTTTAGGTGACCATTTTTAGGTGATTACACATGTCACCTACTCTTAGGGAGACCATGGAAATATGACTTAAAAGCATTCCATGATGGATAAAAGAATACTTATAGTATTTTTCATAAAGGAGAGAAGATAACCTTGTTACCAATGCCTGATAACCCAAAGGATCATAAGGAATTAAAGCTCGTGTTTGTGGGAGAGAAGGAATTCCTTCAAGTAATGGAGGAGGACACGTAGTGTTATGCCTTGGTGATATTACAAAAAAAAATATCAGAAAGAGGTAGTGAAGGAGAGATAATTTCCTAAAAGGGAAGTAGAAGAACTACTGGAAAAGTATAAAGGTATTGTAGCCAAGGAATTTCCAAGTACCTTACCCCTATCAGAGAGATTATTCAAAAAATGGACTTTATCCCTGATGCACATTTTCCTAATAAGGTTGCTTACAAGTTGACCCCTCAACAAAATGAGGAGATGGAAAGTCAGATTCAAGATTTGTTGGACAAATATTTGATAGCCAAGAGTTTGAGTCCATGTGAAATCCATGCTTTATTGGCCCCAAAGAAGGATGGAACTTGGAGGTTATGCACAGATTCAAGGGCTATCAACAAAATCACCATTAGGTATAGGTTCCATATGCCTAGGATTGAAGACTTTTTGGATTGTTTGGGAGGGGCCAGATACTAATCCAAGGTGGATTTGAAAAGTGGATACCGCCAAATCAGAATTAGGAGTGGAGATGAATAGAATACTGCCTTCAAGACCAATGAGGGCTTATATGAGTGGAAAGTATTGCTATTCAGCTTGTCAAATGCACCTAGCACATTCATGGGGATCGTGAATGAAGTGCTAAAACCTTTCCTTGGAAAAAAATTTATATTTTATCTAGATGACATCTTGATCTTTGGTAGGACCAGAGATGAACATTTGAGACATCTAGAGTTGGTGTTGAAAGGATTGTTTGATGAAAAACTCCTAATCAATTTGGAAAAGTGTGTTTTCGTACAATAGGAGTTGGTCTATTTGGGGTTTTTGATATCAGGAGGAAACCTAAAGATGGATCCAGACAAGGTGGAATCCATCTTGAATTGGCCCTCTCCAAGAACCATGACTGAGGTGAGAATCTTCAATGGACTTGTCACTTTCTATAGGAAGTTCATCAAAGGTTTCAATCATATTTGTGTTCCAATTTTTGAGACTATAAAGGGAGGATAGAAGTGCATATTTGGGTGGACAAAGGAGGCAGGGGACTCTTTTCAAACTCTGAAACAAAGGGTGGAAAAACAACTAGTTCTTGTTTTCCCTAATATTCACAAAGTTTTTACTATAGAGTGTGATTCATCTAACATTGTTATAAGTACATTTTTTAGTCAAGAAGGAAGTCCCATAGCTTTCTTTGGTGAAAAACTAAATGAAGCTAAGAGGAGATACTCTTCTTATGATATAGAGATGTATATTCTAGTCCAAGCGCTAAAGAAATGGAGGCATTACCTATTGCCCAAGGATTTTGTTATTTTCACTGACACCTAAGCTCTAAGCTTTATAAATAGCCAGGAGAAGCTAGAATGTGAAATAGCTGGATTCCATTCAAGCCTATACTTTCACCATCAACCACAAGAAAGAAAGCCAAAAAAGTGGAAGATGCTCTGAGAAGGAGTTTGACTGTGCAAGAAGTGAATCTGCAGAGTGTGGGAATTGATCCTTGAAGATCATGTATGATGGAGATGAAGACTTCAATGACATATATAAGGTTTGCACTAAATTTTATGATGCTTATCATATTGAGTACTCTGATTTTCTGATACAGGATGGTATGTTGTTCAAACATAGTCATTTATGTATCCCTAGGTGTTCAATAAGGGAGAACATAATCCGAGAGAAACATTGTGGAAGCATGAGTGGACATTTTGAGTTGGATAAGACCCTAGAACAAGTAAAGAGTTATAATTATGGCCTAAGGTGCAAAGTGATGTTAGGAGGTTTGTAGAGACATGTAGCATTTGTCAAAGAGAAAAGGGCGCATCCACCAATGCAGGATTGTATCAACCACTCCCTATCCCTACAAGGCCATGGGAGAGTTGTAGTATGTATTTTTTCATGGGTCTACCTAGGACTCAAAGAGATTTGATAGTATTTATGCAGTGATGGATAGGTTCAGTAAGATGGCCCACTTCCTACCTTGTAAAAGCATAAGTGATGCCACATACATAGAAGAAAAAAAGTTCAAAGAGATCAAAAGGATACATGGATTGCCACATAAAATTGTATCTGATAGGGATGTGAAGTTCATTGGCCACTTTTGGATGACACTAGTGAAGAGATTGGGCACAAATATAAACTTTAGATCTGCCTACCATCCACAAATGAATGGGCAGACTGAAGTAGTAAATAGGTCTCTGGGTAAACTATTAAGATGCTTGACTAAGAAGCATGGAGAAAAGTGGGAAGCCATCCTACCACTGGAAAAATTTTCCTGCAATGATCCAGTAAATAGGAGCACTGGTAAAAGCCCTTTTCAAATAATCTATGGATAGAATCCTAGAGGGGTATTGGATTTGAGAGACCTTCCTCAAGAGAGACAGATAAGTTCCAAAGGAGAACAATTTGTAGACAGTATAAGAGAGATTCGTGAACAAGTCAAGCAAACACTTCAAAAGACTTCTGAGAAGTACAAGGAAATAGCATATAAGAGGAGAGATGTTCAGCTGCAAGTGGAAGATTTGGTATGGGCATACCTAAATAAAGAAAGAGCACCCAAAGTGAAGTACTCAAAACTAATGATGAGGAAAGTTGGCCCTTGTCAAGTATTGAATAAATATGGAATGAATGCATATGAGACTACATTGCCCCCAAATCTTGGTATATCTCTTATCTTTAACATTTCTGATCTAACACCCTATAAGGGAGAAGTATGTACAGGAACTGATGTATAGGTGGAAGAGTTGGAAGAAGCTATTGTAAACATTCCTTGCCATGAACCAAGAAAATTTGAGAAGATCTTGAATACCAAGGTCATCAAAAAGACCAGGAAGAACATATACAAGAATTATCTTGTTAAGTGGGAAGGATTGAATGAAGAGGAAGTTGTTTGGATGTATAAAGTTGACATGAAGAAGCATGGTACCTCTCTTGAAGGGATTTGTGTGAGGTTGTAGGAATGAAGAGCGCTTAGATCCTAGGGTGTCACCATGAAGCCCTGATGGAGATCCAAGAAGAGTTGAAGACAAATGAGGACTAAAACCGCCTAAAAGGTCTAAAAATATTATAATTTGGGTCATTAGTGCCTATGAAATGTAAAGAAGTCATTATAATGTAAATTTTCCATGATAAGGCATAACCCTATAAGAGTCACCACGTAATGGGAAAGGGATTTGGTAGTCTTTAATAGGTTTGATGGAATTTAGAACATGTAATATGACTTGAATGGTCACAAGAACAATTTAGTAAGGGTAGTAGGATGTAATGGTGCCTAAATTGGTCATAGAGCCTTAAGGGCTAAATAGGCAAGTTTATAGGAGATATGCTAAGTATTGATGTTTGAAGAGAAGCACTATGTACAAGGGCTCAGAGGTATGTATTTTTAAATTTGAAAAATTATTTTTCAACTTTATAACATCCTATAACACTTTTTAATAGACTTGCAAGTCGAAAAGACCTGGTCTACCCTTGGACGATCATTTTTGTGACAGTTGCATTCGGTTTCTAGTCGGTTTGTGGGCAGTTATGTGGTAGTTGGTTTGCCTTTTGGGTCTTCAAGAGACATATTTACAATTTAAAAGGATGAGACAAGTGCATGGTGGTTGGGCAATGAGATTTTGTAATATTTGAATCAATACAAATAATGTTTTTCACTATATTTCCCTAATTTTCTTTTGTAATAGTCACTTTGTTAGTAGTTTCTCACCCTCTAAACATGAGTATTATGATATTCGATGGATGTGTAGTTATAATAGGTTTTGTTAATATTATTTTGGATTTTTAATGGTTTCATTTGATGAAGTATTGAAAAATATATATGCATTTTGGTGAAGACTGCCATAACCCTGACTTAGGGTAACCTGAGAGACTAAACCTGTAGTTTCTCCTAGGTGAAAGGTGTAATAAACCATCTCATTTGGGAAGTGATGAGGAGGGGATTTACATTAACTATCCTAGGATTGGAAGAGTACCATGCATCATGGAGCATGTGTGGAAGTGCAGAGAAGGTGGTTGTTATTATGTAACAGAGAGGACAGTGACAGTGAAGTAGGAAGAGAGAGTCCTTCATACATATGTCAGAGGGGTTGTGTGAAGGAGAAAGGGGTTTGGAAAGTTAGTAGGGTGTTTCCCTAAGGTGATTAAGTGGTTAGTGGGTCAAGGGACCCTATTCAAGTGTGTTTAGAGTGACTATTCCAAAGGAGTGTCTAGACTGTCACAGTAGGACAATGAATGGGAAGTATATTTTGGTTAATGATATAGTGAGTTGTGTTTAAGGGTTCAGATGAATCGGTTGTAGAGGATAGATATTTTGAGGGTTGATAAGGTGGTTATTTTTATTTATGGTTGTGAAGACTTAAGTATGGGGCACTCAAAGGTAATTATCCTTTACGTAGAGCTATTGACTGTCACAATGAGACAGTGAAAAGAGAGTTGTTTGGAAGAGAGTTTGTTGAGAGATTTGAGAGTTGAAATATTGTGTGGGGTGTTTAGAGAGTCCCTTTTTTGATAATGGAAGTTGTGGATCCATTGGGAGTGACCCTAAGTTGGTAGGTTTTGGAAAGAAAGTGAAGCACTAGTAGTTGGGACAGTCACACCACATTGTCAAATGTGTATGGATGGTTTAGTTGAGTGGGTGCAGACCTTAGGATGTGGGATAGAGGATCAAGTGGATCACTATGATCAAGATTACCCTAGTAAGGAGCCATATGTGATGCCTCTACATCAAGTGGTATCAGAGAGAGAAAAAGGTCTTGGAGGAGAGACCTAAAATGGCATACACAAGATTAGAAGGAGGAGGAGCAGGAGGAGGAGGAGGAGAAGAAGAAGAATGAAGATGATTTTTTGAGTCATGAGAAGGATCCTAACTTGTAGTATGAAGTGGTTGAGAAGGTGGTGATATTCCTTTGTGTAATGAATGATATTCCTTTGTGTAATGAGGAGGAGGAGGAGGTAGGGATATTGAACACTGAGAAGAATGGCATGAAGATGATTTGAAACCAAAAATGGTCTCAGAAGAAGGGAATAAGAATGAAGATGAGTTTTTGAGTCATGAGAAGGATCCTAACTTGTAGTATGAAGTGGTTGAGAAGGTGGTGATATTCCTTTGTGTAATGAGGTCATTTGGGTTGCAGGTGTGTGGAGAAATCCTACTAATGATGAGCATGATGAGATGGTTACTAAGAAGAAGTAAAGTACAAGGAGGAGTTACATTTCCAAGAAAGGGAAAACCCAAGGTAAAGATGAAGGATTCAAGGAAGATGAAGCAAGCATGGAGAAGTGGGGTCAAGCATGAAGACCTATACAATCCTAAAGTGAAAATGAGGCATATTTTTTTCTTTCTTTGACATGTTTTTTTACAGGTGTTCAAAAGAGGACTTGGAAAAGCTTTAAAGTTGCGAAGTATAGTGCAGATAACTTAGAGCCTAGGGGGTCACCATGAAGCCCTGATGGAGATCTAAAAATATTTTAAGAAAAATGAAGACTACAAGGGCCTAAAAGATCTAAAAACATTGTAATTTGGGTCATTAGTGCCTATTAAATATAATGAAATCACTATAATAAAGTTTCCATGATAAGGCATAACCCTATAAGGGTCACCATGTATTGGGAAAGGGATTTGGTAGTCTTTACTAGGTTTGATGTAATTAAGAACATTTAATGTGACTTGAATTGTCATAAGAACAATGTAGTAAGGGCAGTAGTATGCAATGGTGCCTAAATTGGTCATAGAGCCTTAAGGGCTAAATAGGCAAGTTTATAGGAGATAGGCTAAGTATTGATGTTTGAAGAGAAGTACCATGTAAAGGGGTTCATAGGTATGTATTTTTCAATTTTACAACTTATTTTTCAACTTGATAACAACTTATAACACTTTGTAAATAGACTTGCAAGTTGACAAGACCCGGTCTACCCTTGGACATTCAGTTTTGTGACAATTGCAGTCGGTTTCTGGTCAATTTGTGGGCATTTATGTGGTAGTTGGTCAGCTTTTTGGGTCTGCAAGATGCCTATTTATGATGTAAAATTATTATACAAGTGCATGGTGGTCGGGTAATGAGATTTTGTAAGATTTGAATCAATACAAATAATGTGTTTCAATGTATTTCTCTAATTTTCTTCTGTAACAGTCACTTTGTTAGTATTTTCTCACCCTCTAAACATGAGTATTATGAAATTTAGTGGATGTGGGGTTATATTAGGTTGATTTAATATTATTTTATATTTTTAATAGTTTTATTTGATCAAGTATTGCAAAAGATATCTTTATTTTGGTGAAGACTACCAAAACCCTAACTTGGGGTAACCCGAGAGACTAAAAATGTAGTTTCTCTTAGGTGGCACGTGGAATAAAACCCTATCATTTGGGAAGTGATGAGGAGGGGTGTACATTAACTCTCCTAGAAATTCAATATTACCATGCATCATGGAGCACGTGTGGGAGTGCAGAGAAGGTGATTGTTACTCTGCCACAGAGAGGATAGTGACAGTGAAGTAGGAAGAGAGAGTCCTTCATACATATGTTAGAGGGGTTGTGTGAAGTAGTCAGGGATTTGAGAAGTTATTATGATGTGTTCCTAATTTTATTAAGTGGTTAGGGGGGAAATGGACCCTATGCAAGGGTTTTTAGGGTGACTCTTCCAAAGGAGTGTCTTGACTGTCACAGTAGGACAGTGAATGGGAAGTCTATGTTGGTTAATGAAATAGTTTGTTGTGTTTAAGGGTTCAAAGGATTAGGTTGTAGAGGATAGAGATTTTGAGGGGTTCTAATGTGTTTATTTTCATTTAGAGGTGTGGAGACACAATGATGTGGCACTCAAAGGTAACTATCCTTTACACAGGTCTATTAACTGTCACAATGAGATAGTGAACAGAGAGTTGTTTGGCAGAGAGTTTGTTGAGGGAATTGAGAGTTCAAATATTGTGTGGGGATCTGTAGAGAGTCTCTTTTGTGAGAAGGGAAGTGGTGGATCCATTGGGAGTGCTCCTAATTTGGTAGGTTTTGGAAAGAAAGTGAAGCACTACTAGTTGGGGCAGTCACACCACATTGGCAAATGTGTATGGATGGTTCAGTTGAGTGGGTGCAGACCTTAGGATGTGGGATAGAGGATCAAGTGGATCACTAGGACCAAGGTTACCCTAGTAATGATCCAGAGGTGATTCCTTTTCATCAATACACAACTCACCTGCAACATGTGGAGGAGAATGAGAGTCTATATAGTCATTTTTCCTTTGTTGTTAGACAACCATCCAGGTGATACTGTTAGAGGTGTCCCCACCATAAGAAGAGGGTGGAGGAACCCCAAAATAGAGATATTCAATAGCAGTACCAGGAACAGAGTGTTGGCAATGTTGAACACCAATAGTTGAAGGTTTGGGAAGATAAGGAGTAGTAGCAGTTAGAGAAGGGTCTACACCACCAAAGGGGGCCAAAATAGTAGTAGGAGGTGGAGTTAGATCCACCAAGATAGAGTCAACACCACATTTGGGAGAGACATCATCTTCCTATAAAGAGTCATCAGTGGAGGAGTCAGATTTCAAGACAATCAAATGATCATGATTTACATCCTTCCACCAAGTGGCAGCACCTTTACCACGCAAGAGAGAACAACAAAAAAGACCTTTTTTGGCTAGACATCCACAAATTTCCCACAAAACTAACTATAAATATAATATCACACTAGAACAATCAACCACTACCATTCAAACCACATAGAGATGTTCATTGAACATCCAAAAACATTCTCTAGGGTGGAAGGATGCAAAGGTTGTGATGAATTGTTTTGTTATCATGCTATTACTCAAGGTGATCCACATTGAGAAATATTTTTATGTTTTGATTTTGGGTCAAGCGATAAAGGACTACGCACTACGTCTATACATTATTGTGTCTAGTTTGGAGAGTGTGTTCTAGTGTGTTTAATGTTTGCCAATAAATTGGAAGATGCAATAAAAATGTTGTTAGGTCCTCTTTATCTTCTAGTTTGGATTGCTTCTACTACATAATATTGTTGAAGCCAGCCTATTGGGTTCATTACTTAAGCCGTCCTAATTGAGGTTTTTCTTTCCTGTGAGATGTATATATAGAAGATCAAATCAATTTTAAAGTGTGTGGAATGTGGAATGTGGAATGTGGAATGTGGAATTTGGAATGTGGAATGTGGAATGTGGAATGCGAAATGTGGAATGTGGAATGTGGAATGTGGAATGTGGAATGTGGAATGTGGAATGTGGAATGTAAAAAATTAAGGAAGCATATGTGTTTGGTGAAAGTTATGGAGCTAAATTGCTAAAAGGTTTATTTAGATAGCATGTCAAGAGAGCCTACTTTATAATAATATTTCTAGAAACTATGATCTAAATACTTATACTATAAATTATTCTCATGAATCATGTGTTGAGATAGTGAGTCTCCTCTATAGGTCCTTGTATTTTTCTCTAAGATAGTGAGTCTTTGTAGAAATTCATTCAGGGAGTAGTTTCTTCTTTCCCTCATTAGGTTTTCCAAGTAAATCTAGAGTTCTCTTATGCATTGGTGTTAATTTATTTATCTTTAATTATTGTTGATTAAGGTTATATTTTGGAAATAAAGTAAAAGGATTTAAATTTTGATAAAGATTGATTCACCTAGCCCCCCTCTTAGTCTCTAGGTGTGTTCAATAGAAATAGCTTCTCAATATTACTTGTATATTAATCATGTTAGTAATCTTCCTTGTGGTGTCTCTACAGATTGAATCATCGCCTCTAAGTTAAGCATTCAGTCAATTATAGAGCTCATGTTTCACAACAAGAGGTTGTCAAAGTAAATTACTAGTTCATTTCTTTCCTTAGCAATAAGAACCTCTACCAAGATCTCATAACTTGCAAGATTTGAAGGTGTGCCTCCCCTACAATCATAAGAGAAAAGTATCAAATGCCTTCACATAATAAAATAGTTATGTTAAATTGGAAACATTCAAATATAATTAATGTGAATGAAAAATATTGTTCTCCTTTAATTATTCGTTCAAAAATATCTAATTTGGGTGTGAATGCTTAGGTAGACCTAAGAAAAATCTCCCTATGATGTTTAGTCCAAAAATCAATAAAATCATCATTTTATTAAAAGGTCTTTATAAGACATCATGAATGTGGGGGTAGGGTTTCATGGATGATGACACAAAACTTTCTTTGACAATTATTTGCATGTCTAACAAATCTTATACCAATTGCCCAAGCTGATGATGTTTGATTTGAAAACCTTGGCAGCTAGAGTGTTTTAGCACTATTCATGGGAGTTTAGAGGGTGTAGGAAGGCTTTGCAAAACATTTATCATCATAAGAAAAATTTCAACCAAAATTTGAACCATGTATGGCTCACATTAACCCATATAATGGTTGTAACTCCACTATTACTCAAGGTTATCCACATTGAGAAAATTTAATTTGATGTTTTGGTTTTGGGCCGGTTGGTAAAGGACTACGCACTAAATCTATATAGTGTCTTGTTGCCAAGTTTGGAGAGTGTGTGTTGGTGTGTTTAATGTTTGTGGATAAATTGGAACATGTAAGAAAACTTTTTTAGGTCCTTTGTATCTCCTAGTTTTGACCACTTTCACTTTCTTGTGTTGTTGAAGCGAACCTTTTGGGGTCATTACTTAGGCCACCTTAATTGATGTTTTTCTTGCTTGTAAGATGTATATCTATAAAATCAAATTAATTGTAAAGTTTGAAGAGTGAAGAATGTGGAATGTGAAAGATGTGAATTTGAGGAAGAAAATGCATGGTGAAAGTTATGGATCTAAATCGCTAAAAGGTTGCTTGAGATACCATGTCAAGAGTGCCTACTTTCTAGGAATAATACTGGAAACTGTGAGCTAAAGATTTATACATTATAATCCATTATCATGTATCATTCACTGAGATAGTGAGTCTCCTCTATAGGTCCTTGTATCTTTCTCTAAAATAGTGAGTCTTTGTAGAAAGTCATTTAGGGAGTAGTTACTTCTTTGGGTTGTATCCCTAATAAATTTGTAATACTTGATCTTATATTGTGAGATACCTCTTATAATGGTTTTTCCCTCATTAGGTTTTCTACATAAATCTGGAGTTCTCATGTGCATTGGTATTAATTTTTTTATCTTTCATTATTTTTTATTAAGGTTATATGTTTTGGAAATAAAGTATAGGATTAACTTTTGATAAATACTTATTCACCATGCCCCTCTTTGAGGTTTTTCTTGCCTATGAGATGTATATATAGAAGATCAAATTAATTTCAAAGTGTAAGGAGTGTGGAATGTGGAATGTGGAAAATTGAGGAAGCATATGTGTGTGGTGAAAGTTATGGAGCTAAAACATGAAAAGGTTTCTTTAGATAGCATTTCAAGAGAACCTACTTTATAGGAAGATTACTAGAAACTCTGATCTAAAGACTTATACTATAAATCATTCTCATGAATCATGTGCTGAGATAGTGAGTCTCCTCTATAGGTCCTTATATTTTTCTCTAAGATAGTGAATCTTTGTAGAAATTCATTCAGGGAGTGGTTGCTTCTTTCCCTCATTAGCTTTTCCACGTAAGTCTAGAGTTCTCTTATGCATTGGTGTTAATTTATTTATCTTTAATTATTGTTGATTAAGGTTATATTTTGGAAATAAAGTAAAAGGATTTAACTTTTGATAAAGATTGATTCACCTAGCCCCCCTCTTAGTCTCTAGGTGTGTTCAATATCAATAGCTTCTCAATATTACTTGTATATTCATCATGTTAGTAAGCTTCCTCATGGTGTCTCTACATATTGAATCATCACCTCTAAGTTAAGCATTCAGTCATTTATGGAGCTCACGTTGCACAACAGGAGGTTGTAATAGTAAATTACGAGTTCATGTCTTTCCTTAGCAATAAGAACCTCTACAAAGATTTCATAACTTGCAAGATTGAAAGTGTCCCTCTAATACCATAAATCCCTACAATCATAAGACAAAAGTATCAAATGCCTTCACATAATAAAATAGTTATGTTAAATCTAAAATATTCAAATATAATTAATGTGGATGAAAAAATATTGTTCTCCTTTAATTATTCGTTCAAAAATATCTAATTTGGGTGTGAATGCTTGGGTAGACCTAAGAACGATCTCCTCATGATGTTTAGTCCAAAAATCAATAAAATCATCATTATATTAACAGGTGTTTATTAGACATCATGAATATGGGGGTAGGGTTTCATGGATGATGACACAAAACTTTCTTTGACAATTATTTACATGCCTAACAACTCTTATATCAATTGCCCAAGCTAATGATGTTTGATTTAAAAACCTTGGCAGCTAGAGTGTTTTAGCACTATTCATGAGAGTTTAGAGGGTGTAGGAAGACTTTGGAAAACATTTATCATCATAAGAAAAATTTCAACCAAAATTTGAACCATGTATGGATCACATTAACCCATATAATGGTTGTAACTCCACTATTACTCAAGGTGATCCACATTGAGAAAATTTAGTTTGATGTTTTGGTTTTGGGTCGATTGGTAAAGGACTACGCACTACATCTATACATTATATTGTTGCCATGTTTGGAGAGTGTGTGTCGATGTGTTTAATATTTGTGGATAAATTGAAACATGTAAGAAAACTTTTTTTAAGTCCTCTGTATCTCCTATTTTTGACCACTTTCACTTCATTGTGTTGTTGAAGCAAACATGTTGGGGTCATTACTCACCTTAATTGATGTTTTTCTTGCTTGTAAGATGTATATCTAGAAAATGAAATCAATTGTAAAGTTTGAAGAGTGAATAATGTGGAATGTGGAAGATGTGAATTTGAGGAAGCAAATGCATGGTGAAAGTTATGGATCTAAATCGCTAAAAGGTTGCTTGAGATACCATGTCAAGAGCACCTACTTTCTAGGAAGAATACTGGAAACTATGAGCTAAAGGTTTGTACATTATAATGCATTCTCATGTATCATGCACTGAGATAGTGAGTCTCCTCTACATGTCCTTGTATCTTTCTCTAAAATAGTGAGTCTTTGTAGCAAGTCATTTAGGGAGTAGTTACTTCTTTGGGTTGTAGCCCTAAAAAATTTGTAATACTTGATCTTGTTTTGTGAGATATCTCTCATAGTGGTTTTTTCCCTCATAAGGCTTTTACATAAATCTCGAGTTCTCATGTGCATTGGTGTTAATTGTTTTATCTTCCGTTATTGTTGATAAAGGTTATATGTTTTGGAAATAAAGTACAAGGATTAACTTTTGATAAAGACTTATTCACCCTGCCCCTCTCCCCCCCTAGTCTCTAGGTGTGATCAATAGAAATAGCTTCTCAAGATTACTTGTAGAAGCACCATGTTAGTAGGATTTCTCATGATTTCTCTACATATTGATTCATCACTTCTAAGTTAAGTATTCAATCAAGTGTGGAGCTCATGTGGCACAACAAGAGGTTGTCATAATAAATTACTAGTTCATGTATTTCCTTAGCAATAAGAACCTCTACCAAGCTTTCGTAACCTGAAAGATTTGAAGAAGACATAAGAAAAAAAAGTATCAAATGCCTTCACATAATAAAATAGTTGTGTTAGACTTGAAGCATTTAAATATAATTAATTTGAATGGAAAATTATTATTCTCCTTTAATTATTCATTCAAAAATATAACTAATTTGAGTGCAAATACTTGAAATTCCCTAAGAAGAATCTCCCCATGATGTTTAGTTCAAAAATCAATAAAATCGACATTCTATTATAAGGTCTTTACTAGACATCATGAATGGGGGTAAGGTTTCATGGATGATGAGAATTTAAAACTTTCTTTGACAATTATTTGCATGCCTAACTGTGCATGCTAAATGTGGGCCTCTGATTTAGCAGAACACTTCAACATAGTCATTGCTCTTCAGCTGCATACAGGAATGAATATCGATTCATTCACCCTGCATGTCTAGAAGAATCGACCTGTTGCCTCCTAGTAGGCAGGAGTATGAGCTTGCTCTCAGATCATTGCAAGCTCAGTGACTACACACTAACCTAAACGAAGGATTTAAAGCTATGATAATGCAAGTAAATGATTAATCTAAATGCAAGTGCAGTTTGTTGTTTATTCAAAACTAATTAAGATTCATTTTAGAAGCACCAAATTGAGTGTGAGATATTAATTTTAATACACCAATTGAAATGTGCTCTAAGATTTATATTTGCATGATTAACATTAAAACAACAATAAAGCTATGTTAAGAATGCAAGAAACTAAGACAAAAATGCAGTATAATAACTTTAATTAAAAGATTAGGATCCTTTGTGAAGGAAAAGAGTTTCTCTTTTATAGAAATCTCTCTTGAATCGATGGTCGAGATCGAAATAAAAGAGTGGCTCAGATTCGATTGAAGAAGCACAATC
>MU224050.1:3918117-3946416 GCA_018584345.1 Thuja plicata | reverse complement strand
ATTCACGACACTGAGAATACACTTCAAGATGATGAGAACTACATTGTTGAGAACCAAAGAGAGAACACAATAGATCTTCCTTCATCCAATCTTGAAGAGGTTGAAATTCCTAACAACAAGAAAAGGCAACTATGGGCAAGAAAAATGTTTGAAAAAAATAATGTTGAACCAGATGAGATGTTTAGAGAAAGTATGAGAACAAGAAATCAGAAATGTTACCTTGCACTTATGACTGAACTCACAAAATCCAAACCTCCTAATGTTAAAGAAGCTTTAACATGTCAAGCCTGGAAAGATGCAATGATCGAAGAATATCAATCCATAGTTAAGAATGATGTTTGGGAAGTAGTACCAAGACCTAAAGGAAATTCGGTCATTTCTTCAAGATGGTTATTTAAAATCAAATATGCTTCAAGATGGTTCTCTCAAAAGGTTGGGATTGATTACGATGAAACTTTTGCTCTGGTTGCTCGATACACCTCTGTAAGAACCATTGTCGTCATTGCAGCATCTAAAGGTTGGAAGATACATCAAATGGGTGTAAAAACTACATTCTTAAATGGAGTTATTGAAGAAGAAGTATATATAGAACAACCAGAAGGCTTCAACACCCATGACAGAAATAGTTATGTTTGCAAATTGATGAAAGCACTCTACGGTCTTAAGCAAGCTCCTAGGGCTTGGTATGAACGCATAGACAGTTATCTCTCCAAGTTAGGGTACTCCAAAAATGAAGCTGGCCCTAATATATACTTCAAAATATCCAAAGGTGATATGGTAATCCTAGTCCTCTATGTTGATGATTTACTAATAACAGGAGAAGATCATCTCATTGCTAAATGCAAACGAGATCTCACAAACGAATTTGACATGAAGGACCTAATTTTGTTACACTACTTAGGTTTAGAAGTACTACAGAAAGAAAATTGCATTCTTCTAAATCAAAGGAAATACCACTAACCACTCCAATGGAAATAAATCTTCATAAGCTCAAGGATGAAGCAGCAAATTCAAAACCTATAGATCCTACATATTATAGACAACTAGTTGGATCACTTATGTACTTGGTAAACACTTGTCCTGATATCTGCTATGCTACTTAACAGTTGCTAAACATGTTCTAAGATACTTATGTGGTACAATTGAAATGGGCCTAAAAGATGAGAATATTGAGATTCAACTTCAAGGGTTCACTGATTCTGATTGGGCTGAAAATTCAATCGATCATAAAAGCACTGCAGGATGTTGCTTTAGTCTTGGATCGGCAATGATTTCTTGGTTCAGTAGAAAACAATCAGTAGTTGCTCAAAGTTCCACTGAAGTCGAATATATGGCCACTTCAATGGGAGCTCGAGAAGCAGTATGGTTAAGGAAGTTTCAATTTGGATTGTTTGGCAAGCCCCTAAAAGCCTACAATAATTCGTTGTGACAATTAAAGCTACATTAAACTTTCAATAAATCCATTTTTTCACAATCACTCCAAACACATAGAAATTCCTTACCACTACATAAGAGATATGGTAGACAGAGATATTATTAAATTGGTCTACATCAATACTAAAGAACAAAGCGCTGACATCTTCACCAAGCCTCTTGTGAAGTTGAAAATCGAGTACTTCAGGAAGAAACTTGGTATGATTAGGTTGTGATTAATTTTGAGATTAATCTCACTATTATGTAAATTGATACATTCATGAATAAAATAAAAAATTTAATATTGCAATATTTTGTTTTGAAAGGTGACGATCTTTCTTGTGTGAGGTCACCATTGTAAGGTGACGACCTACAATGATGTGACCTATTTAAGTTATCATTTAATCTAGTTCTGAATTTAGTCGGGGATTATGATAACATGTGCCTCAAGATTTGATCTGAATTGCGCCGGATATCTTGACACCATTATCACAAATCCATTTCCGAATTGAGTCAAGGATTGCGATAATCTTTCTATCAGGTCAAGTACCTTAAGCTTATGTTCTGGATCTTGCCGATTACCCTGATGTAAAGAAAAGTAAGTGTTATATCCAATTCCAAATTAAGTCGGGGATTACATAACACCTACATCTTGAGATATTAGTTCTAATCAATCCTCTTTTGCTAAGAGGAAGTGTTAAGTAATAGCTTCGATATATATATATATATATATATATATATAGTACTCGATATACTTTACATTCAAAGTAAAGTGAAACGATTGTTATATCGACCGTGGTCGATGTATTAATATTATGCATAAGTTACGATAACTATTGTATGATAGTTATCGTAACATATATCATACAATAGTTATCGTAGCACACCAAGTTATACGAACAACAATTAAACCTTATGTTGTCGGTATGTTATGATACGCCATGTCTATGTAAAGACATGGCTGTACGTGGCATAATTGTATTTGTCTATGTAAAGACTAAAAGAGGAGAGGAGTTACAACTAGAAGCCCAAGACCCTTGCTTCAAGACTAAACGTGAAAATGCTGTCTCACATATTTTTTCTCGGGAAAAAGAGGGGCAATTTATGTAGAGCACAACACATCCTTCTTAAGAGGAGATAGTATGTGATGTGATGTCAAGGGAGTTGTGTAATGTACTCATTTAATATCCCTACTTACACAATCATACGTGTCTATATGTATCAACCAGAATTAAGAGGAGGCCAAGTCCTAAAGTAAATTCATGATCGGCACGTGCCACACCAAGTCCAAAGAAGATTGTGCCATATAGCTCTACATGGTTAGAGCTCCACGCTTCATCTCCAATTGAAGAATGATGTTACAAAAAAGACAGTTTAGATTCTAAAAGCCATGACACAGAACTATTCAATTCCTATTTGTAGAGTAGTTAGAAAGGGTCGCCTTCCACAACCAGCCAAACGATTCATCGTGCAACTAATTTAGGAGGATCCACCAATAATGGTACACATGCTCATACCAAGACTATTCTCATGGCTTGCTAGTACATGTGATAGCACCTTAACGATCTGTAGTACGCCGAGGCGCTTCCCAAGTGCTCATAACACAATGACCATACCTATGCAAGCCCTACGGTTTCAACCTCAACTTCAACAAGATCTGATAGAGGCCAAGATACAAGTTCCAACTCACAAATTTTTTCAACATTATGAACGTCATTTTACATTCGTGAGATGATGTAATCAAAAGGCAATCTATATAACACTCATTGGGCTCGTGCTATGCCAACTCATGTAGGACCTAATAACAAATGGTTACACTCCACAACCATCCGAGAGATGAGTTAAACAAGGAAATATATCTACTTCCATAGGAGACGGTTCATCGTATTCCCAGCAACTCACTCTGTACAACATGAAATCCATGTAACTTATATATAAACATTTGTAACATAGTTTAGCATCTCAAATGAATGATCTACCAACAGTTTGTTTTAGGTAAAACAGACGAGAATTCACAAATAATTTGTAGCACAATCTCTACCATACTTATAATTAGTTGTGTTAAGCATTAACCTATTCCCAGGGTCCCGCATGCTATTGAGAGTTGGTTAGGGTACTTGAAATTCTGTAAATTCAGCTTTTCAAAAATAGTTTCTTTGTGTTATTTAGCATTTCCATTCAATGCCATGGCAAATTTTCAAAGGTGACAGAGCATAATGTCTTATATTTCTCATTTAATCGTTTGACAAAGTGACTTTAAATTTATAACTTCAAGTGATTAATACTTTTCACGTATGTCTCCAAAAGGGTGACACCTAGGCCTCACACGCTTAAAATACACAAATTTGCATTAATTTATACATCCCAGTCTTCATATTGGATTTTGGCTCTCTCTCTCTCATTCTGATTTGGGACACATAACGAGATGATATTGAAATAAACATGGAGAGTTTTAAGGATAGCTGATGACAAAAACCTTTTAAAATTGCCCTAGTTTCGGTGGTAAAAGATTCATCCTAGTTGGTTGTTGGATTTTCAATCAAACTATACTTCGATTTCTGAGTTTTGGTAGGAAGATATATGAGATTTTTTCATTTGGGCATTCAATATTTTGACAACTAGTGCTGATTTCTTGGATTGATGTGAGTTTGCATGTTTTGGGCACTTTTCACAATGTTGGCCATATCATTTCAGCTATACATAGAGAATCACGTTTTTGCACATAACTCGAAAAAAAAGCTATTTCTTGCTTATGGGTATTGATTCCATGATCCCTAGCATTTGGGCGAAGCAATTTCTTATACCATTTGCAATGCTTGTTGCACATTCAATTTTTACGAGTGAAATCGCTCCTTTAGAGGGCAGCGCCCAAGTCTCCAAGATGTGTATTTATTTGTCTAATCTGCATTTTGAGGTATGAATCTCTTCCATTCTAAGGCATCTGGACTTGGAGAAATGACTGCAGAGGTTTCGAAGTGGTTTGGGGCTGTTGGTGTTGAGATCAGAGGTGTTTCTAGCAAGCCGTCCAGGTGCTAAAGGGTAGTGAACAGCTACAGCAGATAATCCCTGGAAGGTATTCTAACCAATATCCAAACATACAAGGAGTTTTCCTTCCCGCTATACATTTCTGAGCAGCTCTAGAGACTTGACTACATTTTTAGAGGTGAAGTAAGCACCATAGCAGCCTCCTGGAGCATTGCTTTCAATCACTGGAAGGCGTGACATGATGTTACAGACTGCCCTAAATCTGCCCGCTCTGCATCAAACCTTTATAATAACTGTTTTGGCATTAAATAAGAGGTATTTAGGTGACGTAATGACTGGAAATAATTATGGTTATTTCAGTTTTGGGTGATGAATAATGTTGTTACCAATTACATGTACTTTGCTAAGAAATAAATGAGATCAATTACATTTGCAAGCATTTACATTTGTATTGGAAAAACCATGTGTCAAAACTATAACAGAACCAAAAAAAAAACAGTGGTATAAATTACACAATATCCTCCACAAACATTAAATTGAGCATCAAATATTAAAAGGAATAATAGGATTAATCTCTCACCCGTTAAGACTGTCCAAATGGAGTACCAAATAATCTAAACTATTAATAAATTGTCTTAATTTAGGCATTAAGGCCAAATTGTATTAACTGTCATATTTGATCAAAACATTCCCGCCATTGTACAGTTTTAGACAACTTTAAATACATTAACAATATACTCTATATAAATTCTCCTCTAAATTTTGCTCTTGAGAGGACAAATTATTTAATCCGTGCTTTACATCTATGATAGGAATATTTCACATGCACACAGAAATATGCACTCTAAACCTCCTTTGCAAAATCTTAAGAAAAAAGTAAAACATTAAGAAAGCAGTCATTGCTGACCGTGGGCCTCGAGTGCATGGCAGTGACTATGTGCAAGTGAAACAGCCAGATCTTACAAACTTGAGTAGCTGAGTCAAGCTTTACCATCTATTCGAATATGCTGTTTATAGTACATCAGAGTACTACAGCTATCACTCTTCCTTCACTTGAATGAACATTTTAATAAGTCCTCAAGTTTTTCTCTTAACATATTGAATTCAAACTCACTTTTTAATAGAATATCCAAACAAAATAAATATTCTTTCCAACCCAAGCTAATTAACATATATCTTGCATGGCATAAATTATTAAGCAATAAATTGAGTTTAACCTGTGAAGTAAATCCAAAAAATATCCAACAAGATTTTAAAGACTTCAAAATGTACTACTCAAAATTTTCAATTTCAATTTCAAAACCTCATTATGAGCCTCATATTAATCATTTCATATGATGGTATTGCACAACTCTATGTCACTTATTCATATAGGAGGAATGTTTAGTATTGACAAAATAAACTTAAAGGGGTGTTGAATCAACTACATTCCAGCACCTAATCCAAAACTAGAAATACATAAAGCAAGCCAAGGATATAAGGTTGCCAACCATCTAGCATAACTAGAAGCTTAAGCATAAACCAAGTCATTCTACCTTTAGAGAGAAAACCCCAAACATGGCCAAGGAAAGATTAGGAGGATATCTTGGAATTAAACAAATGTAAAAAGGCATACTTCTAGCCCCTTCATATTCAGGAGCTTTCTACCCAACAAACTTACACTCTGCATGAAGAAGCAAAATACTCACATTCCAATGGCCAATAAAAGCTCACACGTGTGCAAATAAAACCCAGAAAAAAGTAATCACTCCTAATGACCAATTCTAAAGTGATTTTTACTTCCCATTGAGCAGTTATGTATAATATTGGTGACATACTCCTCCAGGGAGCTCAGGAGTGTCAAATGGAATTGTATCGCTGCTCAAACATTGTGACACTATGTATTGGTTAGGAAGAGAAACATAAAAAGATAGATTGTGTAAAAATCTTGTAGCATTTATTTGTTACTAGTACTGATATATGTATTCATTCAATGTCAGGCAAAAGAAATCCATATGTTCTTTTCAAAAAGGTCAATTGGAATCAACATTAAAATCCAAAAACCCGAATCACCATCTGGAAATCACTTATAAACCACAAACTTTATCGAAGTCAATGAATAGTTAAAACAATTAAAAAATGCATGTCCTTGTATAATACACTACACATATACCCTAACAGGCTCTCTGCCCTGTAGTGATAATCTGGAACTTTTCCCTTTTGTTATACCAGTCAGAAAGTAATATCAAAATAGTGACAGTAACTAACAACCCCCCGTGGAACATTACAAAAGTACCTCAACCAATTCCGACAGAGAGGATCACAAGATATGAAATCACCATACCAAAACAGTTCATCCAGTTCAAGATGAACTTCCTTGAACAAAGATTACTTTCCACAATTGAAGCCATGACATACAGAAAGAATGATGATCAGAATCAAGGCCACCAAAATACCGAGCACTATCAATTTAACTTTCATGTTCTGAAACCACATTTTTCTGCGCAATTGAGTTCCCTGCTTTTGAAAGTCTTGTGCCTGAAGAAAAAATACACAAACAAAGACCTTTAGTTCCCGATAATCTTCACTTGGCTCTTATTACATGGAAGAAGAGAGGAAAGTACAACTACACTTGTAAGCTGTACCAGCATCATGCTTCAAAAAGAATTTTCACCCATCTCTTCTTGCATGAAAGAAGTGAAGAAAAGTACTACCAACACTTTTAAGCTGCACTGACATGATCAACAAACAGAACTACTGAGAAATAAAGACAGACCATAAGGCCTGATGGTACAAGCTATTGGGGGACCAAACCTGAAAACGAAGGTTCTCTGTTTTGTCAACCAGAAGTTCAATCTTCTCACCACGATCAAGAACCTTTTAAAAAACAAAAACTAAATCAGACTTTTATGTGAAGTACTTATAAATCACCCAAATATAGCATTCTCACAACAGATTCAATCTCTTACATGATTAAACAGAAAACTTGAAATGATTTGGTTGTCTTGCATTACTATATATCCAAACACTTGTTTCAAAAAATAAAGAAAATGCTTGGGGAAATCATAACCATTTATACTATACCTACAAAAGACTAGTAGAACTGCATTAAAAAATTATTATGATGACAATTAAGTTGACTTAACACCCCTCTGCAGTATATGAAATGACTTGCATTGTGTATTGAATTACCCACTGACCTACGAGATCCCACATATCAATGCCTCAAAAACTGTGTCAACGCTAAGAGGTTCAACATTGCAGAGCCTGTTGCAACATGACCATGTGTGCCGATATGACATGATAAATAAATTCAGATTCACAAGCAAGAATCTGTCAGATTCCTGGCAAGATATTTCTGGAATTTTTATTTGCTTTTTAAAATACTTTCATTTCTTGTCATCTTCAATAGTATCAGAACAAGAAACAGCACAAGATATAAATTTAAAAAGTCCTGAATTCAGCAGTTCAAAAACCTCTCACCATGTCCACTCCAAGTTGTGTAAAGCTGTATTAAGCATATGCCACGAAATAATGGCACAAGGATCCCATGCCATCCATGTGGGATAATATTACACACAAATAGCATAAGTTTTAACCAACCAATGTGTAATATGTCAAACAGAAATTGTAAATTTTTATACTCCAACCTTTGATATTTGTGCATTGGGGAAGAACTCCATTAAGTTGGAACATTTAACCATTGATACTTGTAACATATCGGTATATACATGCAATTTGAATTTGAATTTTAATATACATCTAATCGGTAACAATTTAATTGTACTGCTTTAGATTAATTTTCAAAGATATTTTGTGTTAGAGTTTGAATTGGAAGGCCCTAATAGAATAGCTAGATACTTTGGTATTCTCTTCTCTCAATCCCTAAGTGCAAAGACATCTAGTTTCTTTAGCCACAAAGTTTCAAGCGTGTCAGAAAGTTCCATCTTCACACAGTATTTGTCATCTTCCTGTCCTTATTGATAACTCCCAAGTTGATATGCTTCATAAAATATTTTGGTGAATTCTTGTGGATGGTAAGGAAATACGAAGAGTCTGCAGCTGCCTGGAGTACCATCTAAAAACATAAGATTTTTAGAGGTTTGGGGGCTACATGCCATTACTTAACAGTTGAGTGGTTTTTCAAGAACTCTTTATGGAAATGAGACTGTGGAAGTTTTGGTTACCGTTAGATATTATATTGCTCAATGGGATGCCTAAAAGTAGGTGTGATTAAGAACACTTGCATTTTCAACCTTATGTTTGGTTCTTCTGCAATTAGACCAATACTTTCTCCTGTTTTGGGGTCTGTTTGAAGAGCAGTGGAGTTACATGAGCAATTTGCTGTTAAGCATGATGTATTTACTTGGTCAGAGACATGCCAATCCTTTAGATTTCCTTGGTATAAGCTTATAAGAATAAAGCTTTGGTCATGGCTAGAGAATATTCCAGCAACAAGTTGATTTTCTATAGAAAGAATAAATATTGCTAAAGATCACTCAATTTCTATATACAACTATTACTAAAGATCACTCACGATGGCAAGCTCATTCACTGGGATGATATCAAATTATTTCATTAAATGGCTTAGAATAAAAGTAGGACTTGCTCCATGCTAGTTTGTTCCTTGAGGGCTTATTATCTCATGTTAGGACCAGTTTTGAAATGGAAATTTCAGACAATATTTAGATGGCTCAAGGGGCCTCCGCTGCTAAAATGTTCTTACAAGCAACTCATGATAAACTACCCTTCTTGTGGTTACTTCTACTCTTAAACCTTAAATTTTTTATGTCAGCACTTGTTGTCTGCGTAAAACAGAGAAATTTGTGAGAAGTGTTTTCCTTGAACCTCACTTTGCTAAAATTACGGAGGATGTTTCTTATTGTTTAAGCTAATTCTACTGGTAAACAGTCTATTACTTAGTTTGATTGTTTGAAATTATTTATTCTGACAAGCAATTTTAAGGAAGTTTTGGTTAGGTTCTTCCACCAAAAACCTTTGGTTTATACTGGGTAGTTTAGAAATAGGAATGAATTTCAAGATAAAAGATCAGCATTTAATAGCTTTAATAGTGAAGTCAACTTTTCCTTGGTTGCTATGCAGCTGGATTTGCTTATCAATGTACCTAAAGCTGACTTCGGAAAGTTCTTGGACAAGAATATCCATACAGGAAATAGAGAGTACCTGTGGAGTACAATATGATTTTGTTAACTTAATCCCAGTGCGTCAAATGTCTAAGGATGAGCAATGCTTTGTTGTTGAACACAATTTTGGAGGTTGTATTCCTATTGTGATAGAACCTAACAACGCTGCTGCTAAAGACTTGGTTAAACTTAATGTAAGGTCTGCTGTTCCCAACATCTTCTCTTCTAGGACTATTGATAGCAAACGAGAATTAATAAACAAGTTTCAAAATGCAGAATGCATTGGAACGGGCTACTGAAGATGGTTACAATTTCAGCAATCTTGTCACTCTTTCGGTGGACAACACCTTACCTTCCTCTGGGTATGTATTTTTCCAAACTAGGTAAAAAAGTAAAAATCATGATACACAAGCCCAAGCCACAGTTGACTTTCTTGGCAAAGAGGTTGAATTTGCTCGAATCAATAAAACTAAAGGGTCTGCCTCCTTATCTAAGTTATGGTCCTGTATTCATAGTTGTATAGTTTTAGTAGTTAGAACTTAGTGCTATATAACATTTTGAAAACAGCTGCTTTTTGGAAGCCTTGACTTTACTATCCTGGTCCTCTATCACTGGATCACTCCCCTGAAGGCCTGCATCCATGTACTATTCAATTTGGATTGTTCTGGTTCAGTTTGTAGTGGACTGTACAGAGCTCTGCCTTCATCCAGATACATCCTGTGCAAATCCAAGCAGAAAATGCAGAACCCAGAATGTACCCACAAAAAAGAGTGTGGGATTTTGTGGTAAGATAGTAACTTCTTTTTCCATTCATGTATTCCAGAAGATAAATATGCCAGCTGCCATAACACTAATAACTTACAATACGCATTTTGCCATTTTTTAGTGCATCTTGTTATTACTCTTCTTGGTCTCTATCTGAGGAAGATGCAGCCTCTAATTTTTGTATGTAAAAATTACAGAGATGGCATGAATTAAAAAATTTCTTGGAAGCATTTAGTTTCAAATGTCAGTTGTCTCTGTCTGTCAATTAGAATTGACCCTCAATGTTTCCAAATTCTGGAAATCATTTAAGTTCATTATAAGTCTTGCACCTCGTGAACTGGGCTACAATCTCATAACATTCAGACCCTTCTTTCTTCCTAAAAATATCTTTGTCAGAACTATAGCTCTTGATCTTTAATGTACAATGTATATAATAAAATTTTGCATTCTGAGCTTTTCCTCTGCCCATGGTTGATGGTTGTAGACTTTGTATTCTACATGGGATATATTTTTATGGTGGTTGCATTTATTTATATTATATGTATGTTACATAGTTATTTAGACTTATATACTGTTTTTATGCTAAATAATGTATATATTTATGAACTGTATATGTTTTGTGTCACGGATGTGCCCAACCCCAAAAACGTTACCATACTGGCATACCTAAATTCCCATACCTAGACTGGTAACTTAGTTCTGGTTTTTGACTGGTGACTTGCATGGTGTTCTTCTGAACATGATTCTTCTGTAATATTTGTGCGGCAGTAGCTTTTCTCCCAGCACACATTTTGTGTACTTTGTAAACAGTGTGTCAACATTAAAAAAAACAAAACCACATAAATACAGAAGAAATTATCACAACTCACACCAACAACAACACTTTCCTGACATATTGAGAAACAGACTTAAAAATCATATTATATACCATAAAGCATCCAACCAAGCAGGCTTACCTTCTCGATGTTGTCCATAATTACACCCTTCACTTCAGAAACCTGGGCCTTCACTTTTGCAAGCTTGCTGATCTCTTCCGGATGATCCACACAATATTGCATGTGTTCCTTCAATTTTGAACTGCAAAATTTGATAAGGTGTTATTCATAATTGATGGCATTGTTAAACATCATCAGGCCATAAGCAACAGCAACATCCTTACCCAAAATCCTTATTCAGACCATGTGCAACAGCTGTATCAGCTTTTCCACCACCATATCTCCTCTTAAAGTCCTCCTTGATACGTTCTAGAAAAGCCATAGGCAATTGCCTTCCAACAGACTCATCTGCAACAACACAATATGCTGCAAAACCCAACCAAAAATAGAAATTCACTTCAGTCAGCATCAATAAATGTGATGTCTATTCCTTCAGGCTTACTTCTGTTCTCTTGTACAGACATCTATGGAACTCGAGGGAAATAAATATAGCACAGGCATTCCAACAATACGGTAAAGCAACATAATGGTAGTCTGAATTGAATGAATTTAATGCTATGTAGTATGTACTATAAGTGCATTTTCTAGCATTCCCTTTTTATTGACACGTCATAAGCCAGAGTATGTAAGGTAATCCATTATAAAGCATAACTTTTGAAGAGTTTGACAGATTTGATTTGAGAGAGCACAGAAAAACATTTGGAAATTTCAGCAGCTCACAAATATTGAAAAGGTTTGTGAAAGATTTTTTAAAAAATAAAAAGCTCCAAGAAAGGATTTGAATTGATGATAGCATAAAAACAAACAAGATATTAAAATTTTAGATTTAAAAGAGAGTAACACAAGAAAATAATGTATAAGATTAGATATTGCAATGGAAAAAAACTCTTAAGTTAAAGCTATGGTAAGCAAACAAGAATCCTCAAAAACAGACAACACTAGTTCGTATAATGTAATACAACTGAAAGATGTAAGTGGAGTTTTAGCCCAAATCAACCCAATGGAGAACTTCCAAAACAGCCCCACTACCGTTTTCCAGGCTCTGCATGCAATACTGATACTCTGCATGCAATACTGATACAAAACATTTTGGAAGATATTTGAAAAATACTAAAATTTTAGATATTGTATATGTCACAAAATCAAATAATTATTAATTTATCATGTTTTAAGGTTAGCCCAAGTGATATTACAATGGAAATGAGCAGCACAAATTATAATACATGTCAATTCTTCATATAATGTAATACAACTCAAACATGTAAGTTAAGTTGAGATATTGCTATCAAGATTCAACTCTGTACTTTTGGAGTCAAACTCATTAACCCGTGTTTCAAGAGTAGTGGTTAATAAGAACCCATCTCTCATGAGAATGAATGGAACACTTAACATTCATTGCATCTAGGTGATGCTCACAGAGGTGGTGTAAGTTCAGTTTCAAACTAAACCACCTCAGGAGAGAAGGATTTCCAAAACACCACAACTACAGTTTTCCATTGGTCTCCATACAATACTAACATAATATTTTGGAAATTAATTGACATTTATGTTAGGATGAATGAAGGATGTCATTTCCCTGCTTAAAATATCTAGCTCACCCCTCCATCCCAAAATCATACTTGCTCAAGACTTGAATTTTTCATATTCGTCTACCTAGCAGATTTTATTCTTCAGTTCCACTTACCATTAATAATGAATCTGCATTCACAACCACCACCTCAAAATTCACAGATCTATGACAATTCGCCACAACATATACCAGTGCTGATAGGCTTCCATTGTGGGAAAAAACATTGCTGAACTAACCAAGCTGGTACAACAAAATTTGAGCCTTCCTCCACCACCACTCAAGGTCAACAGCCAAAAAATGCCTATGTATCGTTAAAGAACTTATTTTATGCTCACCACAATACACTAACTTTATTGAGGTTTACCTAAATGATAAAGTCCTCAAAAGTAGCCCCCTATTAAAATTTAATCATACTATAATCTTTAAAAAGCCAGTCAAGAAGCTATTTTACACCGTCGGGTGTAATTGACTCTCCTTTTTCCAGGCATCTAAATACTCAGACCAACAATACATTGAATGTCGCAACTGCCTCTAATGAAATTAAAAATGCAGATAGCATCTCCAAAGTCATGTTTGTATGTGGTTGGTTTTCACATCTCAAAATGAAAGCCTTTTTCACAATCACTTGATATATAGGCAGAAGCCAGGCATCAAAAGCTCAATCAGTACTTTTCATCTTCTGCCTCTGTTATTATTTGTTTAATTGCTCCTAGCAACTAAAATACCTGCATCCATGGGATACATTAGTGGCATTGCTGGCAAGAACTAATAATGCTTCATGAGCCCTAAATATAGTTCAGATTAAAACATGAATGAACATTGTATGCCACAGGTGATATGCAAGCAATGATTAAAAGTGTGACAAGCAATTTACTGACAATAGTCAAAAACCTAGTTATCAAGTTTTCTGGATTCAAATTGTTCGGCCAACCAGATTTGTCAAATATAGTACGGGCTTTTCAATTCTTGCAAATCTTTACCACTTTTTTTTCAAAATCAAATTTTATATACTTTTATCCTTTCAAATGAACCAAACAATTTAAACACTATGATCAAAAAGATGGCTTACCAGTAAAAAAATTTCATTACATGGGTTGGGCAACCCAACATGCAAAACTTTACCTCAATCCCTAATTGCTATATATCATACTACTTGAATTGTCTGGAATTACCCATAGAGCAACTTCATTAAGCGTTTAGTTCCTCTGGAAACAAATACAAAACATTTCACCCTTGGGACAAGCGTATTAAACACGCAACAAATGCATGGACAAAAATGCCTGCCTATCCAAGTAACAACCACACAACATGAAAAACTGAAGGCTTAGATATCCAATCGCTGCACATCTAATCCTCAACTTATCCTCGGGAAAGGTACCCAGCAAAAATCGATTTCATAGAGGTTGGTGGACAAAAACACATCAAGCATGAGGTATATTCCACTCAGTCTCATGGATGTTTTGTTACATTTCAATGTGACAAACTGACAACAGAACAAATCAAATATATTCACAAATTCTATTAGTCCTTTGCTATTCAGTATGCCATCATTTGAACAAGTTAATTCACTCATTGTATTATTTGGAAAGTTAAGGCAAATAATCCTATCAAAATCCCAGCCCGAGGGATCAACTCTGTTAGGGATGCCACATGCAATATACTATATCTCTTATAACAATCGACTTGAGAAAACAAAGCTTAATACATGGGGCTAGTACCTGATAGCTGGATATGGCAACAGAAACAATAACTTTAATGGCCCAGAATTCTATATTTACAATGCAAAACACCAAGATAGTGGGAGGAGAAAAAGGTCGTATGCCCTATCACAACCAACCTATATAGAAGAAACTTTATAGCTTAATATATGGGGCTAGTACCTGATAGCTGGATATGGCAACAGAAACAATAACTTTAATGGCCCAGAATTCTATATTTACAATGCAAAACACCAAGATAGTGGGAGGAGAAAAAGGTTGTGTGCCATATCACAACCAACCTATATAGAAGAAACTTTATTATAAAAATGTGTCAGTACAACAAATAAGGGTCAAATAAGGTGAAGGTTGATGTTGTTTCCAAATCAACGCTAAGTCAGATTTCCTTTTGGGATGAGACTGCCTTGTGTAGAAACTGAAGGGAATTTCTCTCCATTTACGTTATCATATTTTGTTCAAAACGTGTACCCATATCTCGCATATTGGTGAACAAGTAAATAGGAGAGTGAGAAGGATTTATGAGGTCAGGTTGCGTGTAGAGAGTTAAAAGTTGAATTTTGATGTAGCCTCTAAATGGAATGCAGGAAAGGCAATGGCCATATATGTACTTCACAATCAAGATGGAGACTTTGCACTAGGTGTTTCAATTTTCTCGAGGGAGTAAACTAATAACCATGCACAATTGGTAGCTTTGTTAACAGGTATTAAGACCTCATATGCAGCTGTTTTTTTGGAAATTGAAGAGGAGAGTTCTCAAATAGTGGGAAATGCAGCTTTACAAGGATATTGTCCTACTTAGATGTTAAATGTGATATTAGAGGGAGTGAATTCCCCTCCTTCAACATAACAAATTGCTCTAGAGTTCATGATACTATGGCAAATCAAGTGTCCTTGCTTCAGGAATTTGCTGAGGCGGACAGTACAGACATAAAACGACTGAAATAATTTTATTTCTATAGTTGAGAAGGATCAGCCTTATGACTTTTAAAGACCGTGCTTAGTAATTCTAACAAGTGTGAGCATTGTAAGCAAGTGTCTTCACTTTAATCTTTTGGGAGCATGGAGCATATAGTATACAGTGGCTCATGGGACAAGTATATAGGAGCATAAGATAATTATGCTTGGAGGTGGCTTTCTTTTATTTGCTTGTTTAGGTTGCAATTTCTAGAAAATACAATTGGCACTTTGGTTGTAGTGTGGTTGATAGTTGCAAGTGGAGAATTCTCCTGGGACCACTTAGGCCACGAACAGTAGACCAGTCTCACACCTTCACTTAAAACCGATTTTTAATTGTGATGACATATTACTAATGCAGGTTACAATAAAACTATATTAGGGCCTAAGGGAGTGACAAATGGAGTTCACTGTAAAGGTTAATGATGTGAAAAAAGTAAAGAGTGGTACTATTTTCTAGGATAAGCCAAGTTAAATCTCAGGTAGAAAGCAGAGGCAACCATTGGGCATTCAAACTGAATGCTTTCATTTCTTAGTTGCAAGAAGAAATGCATAAAAGGTGGATAATAAGATTTTAGAGGCCTTCTACCAGAATCTTCATTTTGCTATTAGATGCAAGGTCATTTTATTCCTTATTGGTACCGGCAGTTTTACAGTGCTGATGCTGGAGAATGGTATTGACTAGGGCAGTGCAAAGAACACAGATAAGGGCTAAATGTCTATGGTACAATGCATGTTGAAGGTGTTTGGACCTACTTGGGTTGTTGCTCCAGTCTTGGGTGATAGCTTGTATAATCATGTTTCAAAACAATCGAAGACTTTGCCACCTGGAAGTGGTCGTACTTGTGAGCCTATGCAGTTCCCTTGCCTGGGGCTGGAAGGTCCCAATGCTGTTTGTAGGGTGCTATTGTTCTGCTTACTTTTGTATTGATGTTTAATTTTGTGGAAGTTATGGTCAAGCCAGAATGGCTTTGATTGGAAGTATATTATCTATAAAGTAGTGTGTTTGTGTACACAAATAAAGCCTTAGGGTTTAGGTACTCTATTGTTTGACAGGAGTCGTATGAAGTAGATCTTGTAGGTTCTGATGGTTATATGTAGATGGGTGTTCTTGATATAGTTGGGTTGGGATCCTTACTAAATCCCCAATTATTTTAAATTCTAGAGCTAGCTTTTGACTTCTTGACCAACCTTGAGAGCGAACCAAACCCATGATTAATATCAAATCAGTTTCAGTATGATAAGAAGCTACCTTCAGGGTTAAAAGCAGCTCATGAAAACACTTGGACTCTAATGTCCCTTTCCTGGATTGCCTTGTAATCTGCCCAAAAATTCACACAATCCAAATGAAACAAAAAACACGATATAGTTAGAGATATAACCCTAATCTAGCCTGTCTTGGAGCCTGAAACCAAATTCGATAATAATATAATTGTAATACATCAACTTTTAGGGTTAAGAGAGAAATACACTTATAGCACATAAATCTCATGGGATCAGCCATAAGGACATGATGATGTGCCCTAATTATCCCCGGCCCTAGGCCCAAGAGTGGAAACTTTGTACCCCTTAGACTCATGTGATCTTAACCATGCTCATGAGGTGTCGTACCTAGTGAAGCCTGTACGCCATTCCTCTTCATCGTGCTATCCTTTTCTCCTCTTATGATTGAGGATCCCTTTCTTAGTTACCTCAATAACTAACCCATATAAGCTCAGAGGAAAGATGCAAGAGGGTGACCTTAACTCAACCCTAGGCCCAAGAGCAGAATCTCCATCCCCACTTGGCCTCATGCGTTCCTTAACCAATCTCATGAGGTGGTGAAACCAATGAGGCCTCACCGTTTCCCCTCCTTGCACTTCCTTTCCTACCCTAATATGGATGATTATTGAAAGTGTATGATATTGTCAATTGTATAGATATAAATATACATGTACTTGCATATGTTTATTATAAGCATATGGATATGTTAGAGATAAAGGCTGCAAAATATATTGACATTCACATCCATTCAAACATGCACAAGAAGTAGAATTATTCCTTCACACCATGATGACTAAAGGTGTTATTACATCTTCATCTGCTGTAGATGATACTGCTGTTCAATGATTAGCTTCTTCGTGTTCGATGCCAACTCTTGGTGTAGGGCGCTCCTTTATAAACCTTGCTTAATGTTGGGAGGGCGTGACTCTCCCCACAAGTGGCAGTGGTTTGCAAGCGAGGCGTCTCTTTAAAGATATCTGCTACCTCTTGACTAGCTCAACTAATGATAACTGCTCAAGCATAATCCTATTACACCCAATTCTCAGTCTTTTATTAATTAATAATTATTAATTGAAAAGGAGATGTGATTACTGTACCAAGAAAAGGAGGATCAATCCTTTGACTGATGGCAATTTAGGAGATGTACAATTGAAATATTCTGGGTGAATTGTGAAATTGTGAAGTCTTACTATGTAAGACAATTTCATATTGAAGTTACTGTTTGTGGCAGACCAGGGCCATTACATGGATAGATAAAAGCAGTATATTCAGGCTTTCTTGAAGTCATATTGATGAGTAATAAAAGAATTGTTTGATGTTTTGAATTGTTGCAGTGTAAACCTATGTTAAATCTTGCCCTACCTTAAGTGAATTACCAAGGTAATAAGAACATAGCCTAACAAGTGAACTACAAATTAATATGAATTCCTAAATATAAGAAGCCATCTTCAAGACAGTAATAGGTGAAAAAGGCTATATTCAAGACAGTAATAGGCAGAAAAAGCTATATTCAAGACAGTAATAGATACGTATTTCCTCTGATTGTAAGGTATCTTCACAAATTTTGCATTTATCTGACTAATCAAATGCTTCTAATGATATGGTGTCTACATTCGCCATTTGTGGAAAATATTCAGAAGCATATTCTAGGCAGTGCTCCATATTTGACACAACCCTCCAAAACTTTTGTTTCAGTTATTTTAAAGACTAAACCATCTCTACAATATCATTGCATTTACCCATTTCATTAACCTTTCCTAAATGTCTTAATCGTTGTTCACATCTTATGGCTGCCTTTAAGCATCTGTTCCTTCAATTGAATTTTCTAGGTATGTTTAAATAACATCAAAACAATACAAAACAGCTTATCTCTATATTTTAAATTTACAGAATCATATTTGTTTAAAATCTAAATATAATCTCAGATTTTAAACAAAAGTTAATTGCAAAAGCTTTTATAAATATATATGAAGTTGCATGGGCATATGGATATTTTTCAAGGCCACGTGATATGGATACAGCATTTACAAAAACAAACACACATACAGAACAAAACAGAAGAGAAGTTTTTGAAGCTATTAAAAGACACATAATTAACAGCACATTCCAAAATGCTTGTATTTAGAGACAATTTTGTCATCAAAACAAATACATCAATAAAATCACATGTTATCAAAAATGTTCACCATTCTCCTAATATTGGACTTCAACATCATTAAGATTCTCTTTGGAGAGCTAGGATAGTTGGATTGAATAGAACAACCAACTACACTTCAAAACTAGATGAAAATGCACTAGAGAATCCTCTTGCAATGTCAGAATTGTAAAAATTAAAATTGAAAATATAATGAACAAATATACAGTGTACCTAACAAATCAAATAAAATGAATAACTAACTTTATAAATAAATCAGAAAATTAATATGTATAAATCAATTAAATTATACAAATTAACTATTTAAAAAAAAATCTATTTTATATTTAAAACATAAAATCAAGCTAAAATAAAAGCATTAGCAAATAAAATAAAGCTAAAATAAAACAAAATAAAATTTAAAATATTACAAAATATTATTATGTAGTTAACTTAGTTTTGAGATGTGATGAGAAAGACAAGATGTGAAATTTAACATATATTCAAATTTTAAACCTTAATATTTCAATATATCCAACTCTTGCCATTAGAAATAGGAGGGGCTAACATGACTCCATATCAATATATACCAAGACACCAACGTAAATATTTCTTAAGAGTTCAGCAAAGTGAATGTCATCCAAAGCTTTTACAAATATTAGGTTGGCAAGCCATGAGTAATTCCCAGCTGTGAGTCATACACAAATTCTAGCAAATTCAAAGCAGAGAGGGGCAGAGATGAAACATAAAAGATTTTGAAAATCTGTACGACTCTGCTCCATCTCTACGAACATGTGAAAAAATCACATTGCAGCTTATTATAATGTTTATAATAAGAATTTAGCATTTTGTAAAATTTAATGGTTAGATTTTTTCCAAATACAAGAAGAAAAATTGAGGGTATCATATCCACATGTATCTAGCATAGCAAGAAAATAATAAATTAGGTATTTTTTGGTATGACCAAATGCAGTATCTGGGTCATATCCAGGCTGCACTGTATCCAAACCTGCACCTGGTATGGTAGTACACACACCAAGAGTTCTAGCCTGGCATATTTTGCATATATGTACATGTACATGTACATGTATATGTATATGTATACGTATGTATGTTTGTATGTAATTATATTTACATATATGTATATATATATAGTTATACATAATATTGTGTGTGTGTGTGTGTAAATATATCTACATATATGTGTATATTTATAGATCTGTGTGTGTGTATACACATGCACATGCATTTGTTAGTCAAGTGATAAAATTGAGCATATTGTTATCTATATACCTGGTATACTGGACCAATTCAAAATTACTGAATCTCTAATAAAATTAAGAAAGATTTCACAAATATTGGCAGAAACTTTCAGCATCTTGAAATGTTTCCAAACTACAAAGAGATCTGCATGTCCTTTAACATGACTGTTAGATAAGCATATAAAATAAATATGTCACACCTCATCTTTTAACCAAAAACTATTCTAAAAAGCTTATATACATATACGTGTATGTATGTATCTGTATACATACACACAAAATACACATATTTGTGTATCTGTATTTGTGTGCATGTTGTGCATATGTGTGCATGTAATATGCGTATACGTGAGCAATTGTGGGTGAATAAATAGGTGCATGAGTTTATGCATGTGTGTCTGTAATAATATATGTTTGTATATCTATGTATGGGTATGTACATGTATGGGGGCATATATGTACATGTGCATGTATGTGTAATGTGTATATATGTACATATGTGTGAGCACTCATGTGTTGTGTACAGAAAAAGAGAGAAAAGATGCATATATTTATTAGTTAAGAGATAAAAGTGGAAGAGTGCATTTCTTGATATATGCTCGGAAGACTAGAAGAATACAAAATTACAACTAATGCCCAAAAATTATAAAAGAGTTATCACAAAAGCTAGTGGAATCTTTTAAACATCTTGAAATGTTCCCAAAACATTAAGGAATCTACTTGCTCTTTAAGATGTGAATATTGGACAAGAACACAGAATGAGGAATAAAAACTTGGAAATTTCACTCTGTGGATTATCATTTTGTCAAAGGGCTTCCTAAGTTGAACAAAAGAAGCACAATACAATTGTGAGACGTAAATCACAGAATTTATTAAAAAAGAAAAATATTTATTTGTCAGACTTTTTCTATTTTGATGAATTGAACCAAAAACTTTGAAAGCGACCAACTGTGCAGAATCCTTCTGAACATTATGCAAGGTCAAACAAATTCATTAAAATACTTCCAGTACGAAAAATCAGCAAGCATTAAATCAACTATCATTTCAACACAAATGTAGCTTTATGGAGATAAAAATATAATGCATCCTTAAATTCCAACTCTAGACCCAACAATCAATCGAAACAAGCACCTTAGTCTCAATCATTCTACAAGATATGGAATTGTTAAAAAACAGAATAAAAATCTAGTTCTATCCTATATATGCAAGCAATGCTCAATTACCTCAATTTTTTTCTCCCACAGCATACTGGTTCTCCCTTAGCCTTAGCTTAACTGAACATAACAATTTATTGAAATAAACAAAAAACAGGTGCTAATTCTATATCACAATAAATACCAAGCAAGGGCTTTTTCAGGAAATACTTTATCGCTAGTAGGTTATAAATGTTGTTCTTAGTCCAGGTTCATATTGAAAAAGCAAACTCCAAAACAGAAGTCAATTCCATGCGGATGAAGCAAGGAGTAAGCCGCACATGTCAAAGTAAAAATTAGGAGTTAGCTGAAACCTACTTCACAGAAAGAAAGAATGTAGCAGTCCCATGGAGGAGTCAATAAAAAAAGCAAGGAGTAAGCCGCACATGTCAAAGTAAAAATTAGGAGTCAGCTGAAACCTACTTTGCAGAAAGAAAAAATGTGGCAGTCCCGTGGAGGAGGCAATAAAAAGTTTTCCACGAACGCATTCCAAAGAAAAATTTTATGCAGTGTTGATTGGTTCTGTACAAACCATTTTTTACAATAGGCTCCAGGCTTTTAGCTTATTGCATATTATACTATTAGAAATTAATTTATAGATAACTTAAGAGAAAGGTAGGCCACAACGAAATAGTAAATTAAGATTGAAATTTATTAATAAAGAAGGTCCTGCAAAATGTCATCGAGGCCAAAAATGACACAGCTTTGCTGGCATTGCTTCAAGGCTGATTCAAATTTCAGATCATAAGGCTAGAGGCTCAAAAGCTTACTAACACTTACGCTTATTATGACCACAGAACTCAAACCTTGGCTGCAAAAAAGCCTCTAGCAGGCATTACTCTTGTCTTAGAGCCTACATGATCAAGACCGGGGGATTACATATAGTTACAGGAATTATGACCTTACCCTTGCACCCATTCATCATTCCCCTATGCCCAGATAAACAGGACGGTCAACGCACGCAACTGACAGGTGAAGAGCGTGACCAACAACAATTGATTCGACATGGAATCAGAGAGCCCCCACTCGCAACAAAAGAGGGAATAAAACTACAATGCTAGATTGTGGAGACTAACTTATCTTGACCACAAGGGAGAGTGATGCTATGAACTATAATGAACCCTATGGCTTACCGAATCGAAAGAAGCGTTCACAAAGACCCGGGGTAAAATTGGCTTTTCCTCTCAGGTAGATAGATAGGACTACACTGATCTTATAAATTCCCTGAGGAAGGATCTAAAAGGGGACTCGAAGCGTCTGATTAACAATCACTACAATGGTATCTGAAAATCTAAAATATTTAGTAGATATGACAGGTCTTGTGACATGCATGCCTCCTTACTCAAGGTGCTGTAACACAAATCAAATAGCACGGATGGTAAACGAGTACAGTCTTCCGTAGCCTCTTATTATCATGGATGGCTTCCATGTGCATTTACTTACATCAGCAGATTATCACGTCCACCCCTGTAATTTCACATATGGGTATTTCTAAAGGATCATCATACGTGCCTATTGTATACCATTACCAGTGGATCAGCATACCTGTGGATCGTTTTTAGACATTTTCACTATGGATCGACCTAAGGATAACAATCCCAACGCAATCCAAACAAAATGGGATCGGATTCATAACGTGAAAATAACATCAACGCATCGTCTATAATGTCTACCAAACAAAGACACCACGACAATTTCACAGAGGCCAAAATCCCGGAGATCAAAAAGAAGCCAACGGACGAACAAATTCATTCAAACAAACCCATACATCCGAAAAAAACAAAAAGGCAAGGCCTATCAAATAATAGAAAAACGTACCAAAGCCATCCTCGACCAGGTAGTTGAAGGTATGATTGTCGCAGTTGTAGGTGAATTTATTGTTGCTGGCAGGAAGCTTTTGCAGGCACTGCGCGGCGATACTGGTGAAATTCCCTGTGAATTCCGTGAACTCGGCGAGAACAACGGTTCCTCTCGCCACAAAGCTGTATATCAAAGACTGCTGCCCCATTATGCCCTTCGATCTACGCCCTCTCCCTCAAACAAACACTTAAAAACCCTGAAAACCTTACAAATAATATAGCCAAATCAGAGAAGAATCGATCGCGATCTTAGCAACAAAAGAAACGCCTTCTAGAAGCCTACAAAGCTGCAGGCGAGGACTTGACGAAATCCGAAAGGGGGAAAAGGGGAAGCGAGAGGCAATTGCCCTTTCAAAAAATGAATTTCACTCTATGCCCAGAAGACATATGCTTACAAATAAACATTTCTTCTAATACCGACTATTTTTATTATTGTATTTTATTCCTGCTCTGGTACGAAAAATGGGATTGCGGAAAGTAAAAGGCAGCTGCCAGCCTGGCAAAATATATTTAATATGTTTTTGTGAAATAGATTTTGCCAAAACGTTATTTGAGGTAGGCGGTCGTAGGTAAGGCGGGCGTCGTCTTCAAATTTTGTTTGTCTTAAACGGGGGGAAGAATAGCCGGTAAAATGTTACCGGCTGAGTGAATTCAAAGGCTTACAAGTGTGACAGGTGTCGTTATATGTGGCTAACACGTTGCGTGTTGATGAAGATAGGTAAGGGAAACACCCCGTGTGGGCCCACGTGTGGATTGGGTGATATTTCGCCGTCACAATTAACTCGGGAGATCCGTTTCAATGGCTTAACTGGCAAACCTTCATAATCAATTGATGGTTTGTTTGTTTTTTTTAAATATTTTGTTGTTCTTTTTGGTTTAAAATAAAAATTAGTGTATTTGTTTTTAGAAAATTCTATGTAAAATATTCGAGATATATGTTTTAATAATAGAAAAAATAAGTAAATTGTGTAAAATTAATGTATTGTGGATAAGTCATAAGTGTAAGGTTTGATATGTGGATTGTGTGTTGAATAGATATTCCTATTCTTTAGTTCTTATTGGAAGAGATCTAGTCTAAGTTTAGTGTATTTATTTTGGGAAAAATTATGTGAGAGAGGATGAGAGATATAGTTTGAAGTTTAGTTAATAAATAGAAAAATATGTAAATTATGAAAAATTAGTGTATTGTCGATAGGTCATAAGTGTAAGGTTTGACATATGGGATCTTGTGTTGAATAGATATTCTCATTCCTTAGTTCTTAGTGGAAGAGGTCTAGTCTAAGTTTAGTATATTTATTTTGGGAAAAATTATGTAAATTATGAAAAATTAGTGTATTGTCGATAGGTGATAAGTGTAAGGTTTGACATATGAGATCTTGTGTTGAATAGATATTCTCATTCCTTAGTTCTTAGTGGAAGAGGTCTAGTCTAAGTTTAGTGTATTAATTTTGGAAAAAAAATTATGTGAGAGAGGATGAGAGATATAGTTTGATATTTAGTTAATAGATAGAAAAATATGTGTAAAACATGATGAGAGATGTTTCAACTTGAGAGATATAATTTAGTGCCTATTTTATAGGTAGAAATATCTATGTAAAATACTATGAGAGATATTTTCAAGTAGTTATTTTATAGATAGAAAAACCTATATATGTTTTGTAGATAGAGAAATCTATGTTAAGAATAGAAGTGCACTTATTTTGGGCATATTTCACAATAGATAAGCTAGAATATCTATGTGTATTTAAATAGTTTTTGTAAGGATAATTTGTTAATTTTATTTACTTTATAAGTTTAACTTTTTAAAGCAAATTATGTTTTTATTGGAAAAGTTAGTTTATAAGATTAATTTTTTAATGTAAATTATGTTTTTTATTAGAATGTTTTAAGTATAGCAAGTGTCTTTAAAGGATATTATTCATTTTGTGCCCTTAATTATTATTTCAAATCTTATATTCATGCCACATTTTGTGGTGTTTTTGGTTTGTTTTTATTAGAATATTTCTTGTCTAATAAATGTCTTTTAAAATTCTCCTCCTCTACTTGCTTATTGATGATTATATCAAATTGTATATCTATACTAATTTCCTTTGTGTTTTGAGTTCATTTTGATTAGAATAATATAAATGTAACAAATATGTGAGAAAAAACACTACTCATCTCCTTTTGTTCCTTGCTTTTTATACAAAATTGTATCTCCATGTCAATTTCTCTTTTGTTTTAGGTGGATTCTAATTAGAATGTTTTGTGTTGCAAGTGCCTTTGAAAATACTACTAATCTACTTTTGTTTCGTGCTTGCTTTATCAATTGTATATTCATATCAATTCTCTTATGTTTTGGGTCCATTTTGATTAGGAATGTTCTAAGTATGACAAATGCCTTGTAAATACACTCGTCTTTTTGCTTATTATATCAAATTGTATACCCATGTCAATTTTTGTTATATTTTAGGTCCACTTGATTATAATGTTTTAAGATGTAACAAGTGCCTATAAAAAATACTACTCGTCTCATTTTGTTTCGTGCTCCCTATTTTAAATTGTACACCAAAAGCAATTTTTGTTATGTTTGGATCTTTTGATTATAATGTTTTAACTGTAACAAGTGTCTTTGTAAAATATTAATATTTGTGTAGTAAAGATGTGACTTCTAACATTTTGTATTAGTATGACCATCTTTAATGTGTGGTGATTCTTTAAATATCTTTATGGACATTTATCACAATGGCATACTTCTCCCTTACCACTTATATTTATAAAGTTTTTTTTACTGATATAATGGATTATATTTTTTAGGATGTTTCACCAGCCACCTAACTTCTACTCATCTTTAATGATGTGTGCTTGTGAACCTAATTCATTTAGATCTTGAGCATGGTGTCCCCACTATTGTAACATGTTAGAAATTACAATTATAAATAGTCAATTAAATGGACTAGGAAATATTTATTGTTATAGTTACCCTGGTATAATGTGAATAATCACTTTACTACTAAAAATAGTTGTTTAATTTATTTATTCAAATTAAGTGAGAAATTTTGTATTAGAAAATATATGTTGTGGTTATTCATATAAAATTTCAAGACTTGAACTATGATAATTGTTAAATTACCCAAATTTTTATCAAATTATTCTCTTGTCCACAGTAACAATCAAATACTATATAGTTACATAACATGTCAACTAGATAAACTTTCCCGCTCTGCTCAAATTTTGAAATTCTTTATTTCATGGTTGACAATGGCAGTGGGGACTAGGCCCTCCAATTTGGAGAACCTCCCATTGTTTTAGATGTTTTGTCCAATGGTGGTGGAGGACCCACAATGCCGATAGATCTACAAGCTAGTGAGACTACTCCCAAACATGGGGAAGAACAACAAGTTGAAGGGGTATCTGATCCCACCCTAAAGTTGGCAACCCTGAGGAGGTTTATGACAATGTGAAATAGGATAAAGCAAAAAGTGATGCTCAATATAATGGGTGGAAAAGGGCCCTTGTTGGTATTAGCCATAAGCAGGAAGAGTAAGAGTTTGTTCCTAAATGTTCACAAACCGAGGAGGGAATGACTATCAAGTTGCCTAACTCATTTATTGATCGCATTGTTTCATCGATGAATAATACCTCGATTATGTGATTTTTTGCCTTTCGACTAACCATTGATATGGTGATAAAATGGGCATCCCATAAGTGGAAGCTCAAAGGGAGCATCTTAATTAGTGTTATGTCGGGCTCCTTGTTCCTGTTTAAATTTACTATGGAGGACGACTTGATAGCAACTCTTTCAGGATCTTGGGCCTATGGAAATCATTATCTTTCCCTCTGCATATGGAATCCTAGATTTGATCCTACAAAAACCTTAAGCAAGACTACACCGAAATGGGTTACGATGTATGGGCTCCCGTGGGAGTTTTAGGATGAGCAAATCTTTTGTTGGATTGGGAACACTTTCAGTCACTGTGTCTCCATAGACGATGTAACTAAGATGAGATCAAATATTCTTTCTTCTATGTTAATATTGTTGTTAATAAGACTCTCCCCAATTTCATTACTCTACATTCAAAGTTGGGAAAGTGGAGGCAAGCCTTGGTGTATGAAAATGGCATGATTTTTTTTTTCAAAGGTGTTCAAAATTGGGTCATGTGATTTATGACTATAAATTCCCTAATAAGCTACCCCTTAAACTGAAAAACATTTGCACTTCCCCTATGTGGGTCATAGTCCCCCCTAAGGTGGATGGCTCAGAGACTAAAAGTGATGAATACTCATTTATGAATGGACTATTGAAATTGTCGAAGACCTCTGAGAAATTTGGATAGGTGGAGCAACCCCCTAAGTCCCAAGATCAAACAAATCCATAAGAGGGAAGATAAATCCCCCTCTTCTACCCTAATCACCAAAATCCACTGAGGGGAGATCATTAATCCCTCCTCACCTAGTCCTTGTGAGAGTGAGGTTAGAGAATCCTCCATCACAAAGCCAGTAGTCACTCCCCCCTTTTAAAAAACCTACTCCTCACCAGGACCCTTAACTAGCACTTTATTAGGTGAGGAAGGTTGAATGACATAAAAAGAAAGACCCAAAATAAGAAGGAAAATGTGGGATTGGAATCCAAGATGGATGCTCATTCCAACGATCTACAAGACATAAGGAGATTGTAAGGAAAATTGCCAATTACAGGCAGAGAACTCTGGACTCAGCAACCCATGTTGATAAGTGATCAATTTTGTGTTTCATGATTCACTTTTTGGTTTTCATTTATGGCAACACATTTGGAATATTGATCGATTGATATGGAGTTAAGTTTTGGTGACTCTATTTTGAAATCGACTAAGAACAAAGCAAGAATACAGAGGTATTTTGGGTATCGAAGATCAAGATCAACGAGTTATGTCGTGTGAGATTAAAGGGAGATAATATGGAGTATGTATGACCTTCACCTAAGATCAATTTCATTTTGGTAAAGTTTACAGAGAGTTACAGTGAAATAAAGACAGGCAACAGTAGCATAACAGTGATACAAAGTTGTTGAACTGAAGCGATGATTTGGGGAGTATGACGTGGACTCCTGGCAAGCTAAGATAGATTATGTTTGTTGATAATCTATATTTTAATTATGTAAGAGTGT
>MU224050.1:3892746-3917990 GCA_018584345.1 Thuja plicata | reverse complement strand
TATATATATATATATAGAGAGAGAGAGAGAGAGAGAGAGAGAGAGATATTTTGTAGAGAAAAGTATGTGATGTATATGATATGGTTTTGTGAGATGTGAATCGGAGAGCAGAGGTTGACAGAGATCATTGAAGAGCTATAACAAGAACTATCTAAGCATAGTTGATGCTTGTTTTGTTCATTACTGAGAACACTTTGTAACAGAAGTATATTGTAAGAGTTGTATGCTCAGTTGGCCCCTAACAGGGTGTTGTATACCTTTAACATGGTTGTTATTCCTCTAACAAGGAATTGTACTATGCAATATTCAGCTCCTAATAGGGCTAGGTCTCCTAACAGGGACACTATACTTTGGTGCATGCTTGCGGGTATCATCCCCACTAGGGTTTTCCCTTGGCCAGGGTTTCATTGACAACAAATAATGGTGTTATGAGTATTGTGTTATTTGTTTATGTTTTTTTTTTAATTTCAGTATGCTTATGGTTTATGTTGAATTGGTTCAAAGTTTATTTTAAGTGTTGTAATACTGATTCACCCCCCCCCCCCCCCCCCCCCCTCTCTCAGTATTACCTAATCCTAACAACCCAATCTAAGAAATGAGGTTCCTTTCATTGAACATAAGGGGCTTAAATGACCCCCAAAAACAATATGCATTACAAATTTGTATTTTTGAAATAGGATTGATGTCCTCCTTTTACAGGAAGTTAAATGAGGGTTTTGTGGTCGATCTCTCATTTTTGCATTAGTGATGTTAATGGTGAATCTAGAGGAATAGCTACTATGTGGAATCCAATAAAAGTGGAATGTGGATTTATTATTAGAGTTAATGAAAAACTATCAACCCTACAGCTCCCAAGAATCACCTACATGCAAACACCTATCACAGAAAGAGAGAAGTAAAAGTTATGGAGGCCAGAAACAGGAGATATGTGAAAGAGGAAACATCCTTAATTGATTCAATAATAAAATACAAAATATAAGATGATTCAATATCAATCATAATTAATTAGAAAATACAAAGAGATCAAACCTTATAAAAGGTGATCAAAACCCTAAAAAGGGGAGAAACCTAGGTTGCATGATAATAAGTAATAAATAATTAAATATTATATGTCTAAAGTTTAGCTTAAGTGAACTAGAGATAATAAGTGGCTTTAATAATTAAATCAGAATGATTTAATTAATAAGTGAATTAACTTATTACTTTAGCACCACCCTTAAGATAAACCTAGCGAGAAGCTAAAAACCTAGAAATAACTATTGAAAGCAGAAAATGGGTCCCGACAACATGGCTTGATCAAGTACCCAAGTACAAAAAAATCTCTATAAAGAGGAGAAAAGGAGAAAACCTAGAGGTAAAAACCCCTCTACGAAAAGAGATGAAGACTAGTGAAGGACTGAAGAAGCCTCCAAACTAGAGAATGTCCCAAAAGATAGGAACAAAGGAAGAACGTGAAGAACATCACTAAAGCATGAAGCTGCAAACACTATCGAAGAATAATTGCTGGAACCTCCACTATAAAAGAACATGAATAGGTAGAGAAGACTATAATCAAAGTTTGAAGAGTTGATCAATCAAAGATGGAAGGATGCTTCAAAAATAGGAATGAAAGAGTGTCTAGATGATAAATGATTCATCTCACCGAAATGCATAGGTACCCAACCACTACATCTGCCTAGTACATAGGAACAAATATTGAATACATATGTCACTCCATCAAACCAAGGAAGCATTAGAACCAACATGAGATTACCCCTCCCATAATGTTGTGTAGGAAGAAACATGAAAGGAACACCGAACCAGTCTGCCAAGAATAACTGCATGATGAAGAACCAAGAACATAAAAAGTGCAATAGAAAGTACAAGCACATATAAAGGATGGTGTCATGGAGGAAACACTCTCTTAACACACATCATGAGGCCTAATGTTGTGGAAGGAAGACTCGCTTTAAAAAGGTAAATAAAACCCCCCATGGCATTTTATAATGTAGTGCAAGTACAAATAGGCACAAAATTGTCCAAGATCTGAAGTACATAATAGATGACACTTTATCTCAGTATGTTTACAAAAAATAATAATAATAATCGACAGAAATAGATGTCTATAATTCTCAAGAATGACAAAAAGTTGCAGGTGCATATGTAACAGCTAAAAAGGAGTCATCTCATGCAAGGAAAATGATCCCAGGACCTGAAACATCCAAGATATCCACCAGATTATACCTAGAATAGATTCTGGTAATGAGACTCGTACAAGAAGAAAGAGAATGGAACCAACTTTCTGAAGACATATGAAAGTTGGAAATCGGAGCCTAGATGAGAAATATATGACTACCAAAGTGCAAAAAGGAACTCTAAATTTGACTGGCAAAAAACCCTACAAGATAGCAAAATTAGAAATCTAAACCTGTAAAATCAGGTTGGGCTCGGAACGAGCTTTCTGAAAATATCTCATTTGGCAAAAAATGCCTCTGTTTTCTCAAGATACGAGCCAAAAATGGAAGAGGGCTCCAAAACAAGAAGAAATCCAAGAAATCTCTACTAAATCTGGCGGAGATCCACTAAATCTAGTGATGCCTTCAAATTTGGTGAGACTGCTAAATTTTTGGCCAAAATTGGCGGAGTGACCAAGGATTTTTTTCCTTTCTCCCCATTTTGGTGGCGTGAATTTTGATGCAGCACGAAAACCAGGGCAGTATGAAAACCAAGGCATTTTTTCCCTTAAAAAGCATGCCAAGGGCGTGCATGCAAAAAAGAGAGCCCAGATTTCAACTGTGTCCAAATTGGATGAGTCTTATATGAAAATAAGGGTTTTTGGGCCTTCTGGATGCAACCGTGAGGTCATTTTGTTCCCAACATGCTCTGAAAAATAACCCCCACCNCCCCCCCCCCCCCCCCCCCAATCCACAAAAATCTGAAGCAAAAAACCTCTTGAAAACACATATCTGAAGAATAAGGCCAAATATCTCATTAAGAGAACAAGGACATGAAGATATGTAGCTCTGATACCATATTGGAGTTGATGAAAAAATATCAACCCTGCAGCTCCCAAGAATCACCTGCATGCAAACACTTGTTACAGAAAAGAGAGAAGCAAAAGCTATGGAGGCCAGAAACAATAGATCTGTGAAAGAGAAAACATCCTCGATTGATTCAATAATAAAATATAGAATACAATATGATTCAAGATCAATCACAATTGATTAACAAATACAAAGAGATCAAACCTTATAAAAGGTGATCAAAATCTTAAAAAGGGGAGAAACCTAGGTTGCATAATAATAATTAATAAAGAATTATTTATTATATGTCTAAATTTTAGCTTAAGTGAACTAGAGATAATAAGTGACTTTAATAATTAAATTAGAATTATTTAATTAATAAGTGAGTTAACTTATTACTCTAACATTTATTTCTTTTGCCCCTAGTTTTTTTACTATTAAATTTATCTCCCAAGGAAGTTCCTCGTTTCTTGTCAATGTATATGCTCCAAACTCTTGTCCAAGCAAGAATGTGGTTTAGGAGGATATCTCTTCTCTCATCCAACAAGATGATAATTTGAATTGGTTAGTCATTGGTGACTTTAATTCCTCAATTTTCCCTTCAAAAAATTTGGGAGGATTAGTTGATTACTCATAGAGTATGATTGATTTGTTTGATTTCATCAATCATGTTGGACTGGTTGTGTATCGTCTTAAAATGGAAGCACTTCCATGTTAAGAACATTTAGCCCTCCTTGGGGGATGTTTTTGACCACCATCATATTGTCCCCTCATTTCTACATCCTTTCTTACTTCTGTGTCTATTTAGGACCCTGATTGGGCCTATCCGGGCACCTCCCATCCCATATGGCATGTTTTCCAGGGGTCCTGACCCCTAGGTCAAGGTCGACCTTGACCTTGACCTAGGTCAAGGATGACCTCAACCTTGACCTAGGTCAAGGATGACCTCGACCTTGACCTGGGTCCCCCTTTCAAATCTAGAAACCAGTTGGCTGCCGAAGGTCATCAAAAACTCATTTCCCGCTTCTAGGTCGACTGTTTTGGGTTCCGAAGCAGAAAATATTAAATTATATTTAACATAGGTCCTCTTCTAGGGTCATGGGTCCAATTAGAATTTAATTCCCCTATGTCGGCCTCTCTAGAAGATTGTGCCCTAGTTTCATATAAAAGGGAGCTCTCTCCTCTCATTTTCTCTAACCACTAACCATTGATCATAAGTCATCAAGCAAAAAGTTCAAGCATCCATTTGTTCTACATGTTGTCAAGATTTCAAAGTGTTCAAGTCTTCCTCTCAAGCATTCAATTTCTCCATTGAAGATCAAGGATTCAAGCTTTCAATCCTTTGAAGGGATTAGGTTCAAACATTGAAGATTCATCATTCAAACCCTAGATCTAGCTCCATCATGGTGGTGTGATCTTCCTTCAAGATCCTATGTGCATCTTAAAGACTCATTCATTCTCCCTTCAAGGTGGATTCCAAGCATACAATCATGGAGGTTTATGGTTTCTAATTGATTCCAAGCTTTCATCTTCACATACTTGTTTACATTTGAAATACAATTGCATATCTATAGAATATCATAGCTTCATTATTAGATTTACTTCTACTACTTGCTAGCATTCTTTATTTCATTATTTATTTCAAGGTTAATTCCTAAATTGGGGTTTGACTAAGGCAAACCCCTCTCCCAACAAACAAATCCCTTTTTCTTTTAGGAACAGGTTCAGAACAGCAAATCAGAATGGAGATTCGGATACCCTTTTCGGCAAACTTCTGGGATCCGAAAATAGAATTTCAATCTGAGACTTTTTAGGTCAATTGTGACCTAGGGCACAATCAAAAATACTGGTAAATGGTGACATTGACTTGAGGGTGCAAATCGAAACTGTCTTAGAACGGAAATATTTTTGGGTTTTGTCAGTCTCTGTGTTTCTATTCCAGATCTGGTCTCAGATTTTCCAGAAACTCAACACAGGCTTAAAAAAAGCATTCTTTGATCTGCAATATTTCAAGGTTGGTGCATTTCTCCTATTTAATTCAATTAAGGTTTTCAATCTATCTAAATCTATTCTACATTCAAATTAATCAAATCAATCAAACCCGGGTACTTAAGATCTTCCTTCTTCATTCTTGTTTCCAAATGTTTGATTCATTTATGCATTGATCCTTCCTTTTGGGTTAATCAACTTGGATCTTTCATTTACATATCCAAGGATAGAAGGAGAGCATATTATTTACCCCCATTACAATAATAAACAACAAACATATTTAAATTTAAGGGATTTTATGTTAATGAACATACCTCTAAAACCCTAATTCATTCATTTTATCCTTTACATTTTGGTGAACCCGCGATAGACAACTCTTTCTTTTTGGTGTCAGATGCTTTGCCTCTTTTTCTTAGAGACTAGATCTTGCATATGCAATTAGTTTTATACTCTTTCATTTAAAAAAAAATCCAAAAAAATCTACATAAACATCAACATATAAAAAATCTTCTTGCATTGCATTCATTATGAAGATCTTCAAGATGCTTTGGGGGATGGTTGTTTTTCTCATCATGCTTCTTTTATCATCTCTCTATAGTAGTTATGATGTATATGAGAGTATCATTCATTTCATTATGTTTGTTAATCTTTATGTTTCACTTGCTTATGCTATTTTGAGATTAACTAATACTAGCCTTCCTACTTTCAAGACTTTCATTAAGGATTTGTGTAGTGGACTTATTACTCTTTTGGATTATGTGAAGAATTGGGTAGATGATACCTCGCCTCCTAATCTTCCTAATCCTATCATGCCTAATCTAGCTCTTAATCTTCCTAACCTAATCCTATCAATCCTAATGCAATTCCAAATATTCCTATTTCTATTTCTCCACCTTCAATCCCTAGTTCTTCCCACATTTATGATGGAGCTCAAGCTAGGATTCATGATAATGATGTTCAAGAATTCTTTCATTTACCTTCACCTCCCTATCCAATCCATGATGATGTTAAAGGAAAAAATAAGGAAACCTCTTCTAATCCTATCATTCCACCATACACAACATTTTTTCATGATCACCATAATCAATCTCCTCCTATAGAATCTTTGCAAGATAGGTACACTATCAAATATACTATGGTGGATAAACAAGGCTATAAAGATGTAGGGCTTGGTATCAATGAACAAGGCATTAAAAACCTGATTCATTCATCTCCTAAACAAGATATGCATGGTATAGGTTTTCCACCTCCTCCAACCAGGGTGTTGACCTTAACCTTCATCCTCCTCTTCATGTTATTCTTCCCACACCTTCTTTAGATCACCCCGATACTCCTCAAGATGTGGCTAAGAAAGTGTATTTCCAATTAATGAATTCTAAGAAAGAAATCTTCAAACCTATCTCAAAAAATGCTCTCTCTAAATATAAATGTCCTTTTCATTATAGTAATAAACATTTACTTGATGATTGTGTGCATTTCAAGTTATATGTTAGAGAAAGAGCTGTTTTGGGAATTATATCTCATTCCCGGACAGTATTACAATTTCTTCATAATTTTGATATAGGGCATTCCCCTCATTCTTCTGTAAGTTAGATCATATTTTTCCTCTTGTTCTTAACTGGGGAGCAAGAGGTTTTTAATTCCAGTCTTCTAGGATCCATTTTGCTCTTAGCATATATTTTGTTTTGAGTTTAATTGGTTATTCTTTCTATATTCTATCCCTATAAAAAAAATATCATGATATCTTTTCTAGGACATTTGTCTTGTAAAGATATCTCTTTGATAAAATATCTCTTGATATAATTTGATATATCGCTTGCTTTCATCACTGGGGGGCAAGGTATTATTTTCCTTCTTCCTCTATCTAAGGATATGTTTTCCTTAGCTTAGTGGCATTTGTTTATCATATAACATTATTTCCTTATAAAGATGTATGTTTTTACTATGGATACCCTCTTATATGAGAGATGATTGTCCTAGGTCATCACCTCTTCTTTATTTTGAAAACTATGCTTTTGATAAACTCTTGCCTTTGCTTTGCGTTAGAGTTTGACTCCTTCATTCTGAGATTCCTCTTCCTCTTCATCGTAGGGGGGTAGATGATTGAATTTTGGGTCCCTCTTTTTTAGAAGATGATATTTTATCCTAAGCACTCCTCTATGGTGGGGGTCTTGATGATAAGATCTCTTCCTCTTTGAGGATCCTTTTTCCATATGTGACATATCCATTTCACAATTATCTATGTTCTTAGAGGTAAGGGTCAATACTCTTTGCTAAGGATATAGTGTATATCGTTGTTAAGTTGGATATCTCCTTGCTTTGTGAAGTAGGTATCCTCTTTCTCTTCCTTATCCTGCCTAATGGGTAGTCATGATAAGGAGGGGGGCATATATAGGGTCTCCCTTGTACTATAGTTTACATTAATTTACATTTTACAACATGTTAAATCCTCAGAAGGTAACGCACGTAAGTTGCTAAATCCTGAAGAGACATGCATTTTTATTTTTATTTTTCCTAAATCCTCGGAAGGTAACACACAGAAGTTGCTAAATCCTGAAGAGATACACATTTTTAATTTTACAATATGCTAAATCATTGGAAGGTAACGCACATAAGTTGCTAAATCCTAAAAAGACACGCATTTTACATTTTCCATAGTGATACAAGAATGTGGATCTATGGATATTTCAAAAGCCGCCAGAAGACGCATTACAATTACAAAGCACAATTTATGGGTGAACCTATTGGGATCTCCCTCCTTGGTGATTCATGGTAAGGTGGAAATCTTACTAGGCGAGGTAATCACTATCTCTTTTCTCTCTTTTTTGCTTTCATGCTAGTAGGATTAGATCATGAAGCTATGTTATCTATAGTGTTGCTCATGTCTTGCTTATGTAATCATGTATGTTTCTATGATTGATTTCTCTTTATTTTTCATATCTTTATGCATGTATGTTGATTTAGAATCCTCAGTCTAAGGACTTATGTCCTTGACTTAGTGATGTTCTACCTCGTTACGATCCCCCAGAGTCTTTCTTCTAAACTTTACCGCAATCATGTTCGATTTCCATACTTCTGCTAAAGTGGGGGCTTAATGTATCATCTTAAAATGGAAGCACTTCCATGTTAAGAACATTTATCCCTCCTTGGGGGATGTTTTTGACCACCATCATAATGTCCCCTCATTTATGCATCCTTTCTTACTTATGTGTCTGTTTAGGACCCTGATTGGGCCTCTCTGGGCACCTCCCATCCCATCTGGCATGTTTTACAGGGGTCCTGACCCTCTGGGTCAAGGTCAACCTTGACCTTGACCTAGGTCCCCCTTTCCAATCTGGAAACTAGTCGGGTGTCGGAGGTCATCAAAAACTCATTTCCTACTTTCGGGTCAGCTGTTTTGGGTTCCGAAGCGGAAAATATTAAATTATATTTACCATAGGTCCTCTTCTAAGGGAATGGGTCCAATTAGAATTTAATTCCCCTATGTCAGCCTCTCTAGGAGATTGTGCCCTAGTTTCATATAAAAGGGAGCTCTCTCCTCTCATTTTCTCTAACCACTAACCATTGATCATAAGTCATCAAGCAAAAAGTTCAAGCATCCATTTGTTCTACATGTTGTCAAGCTTTCAAAGTGTTCAAGTCTTCCTCTCAAGAATTCAATTTCTCCATTGAAGATCAAGGATTCAATCTTTCAAGCCTTTGAAGGGATTAGGTTCAAACATTGAAGATTCATCATTCAAACCCTAGATCTACCCATCATGGTGGTGTGATCTTCCTTCAAGATCTTGTGTGCATCTTCAAGACTCATTCATTCTCCCTTCAAGGTGGATTCCAAGAATACAATCATGGAGGTTTATGGTTTCTAATTGAGTCCAATATTTCATCTTCACATACTTGTTTACATTTGAAATACAATTGCATATCTATTGAATATCATAGCTTCATTATTAGATTTACTTCTACTACTTGCTAGAATTCTTTATTTCATCATTGATTTAAAGATTAATTCCTAAATCAGGGTTTGAATAAGGCAAACCCCTCTCCCAACAAACAAATCCCTTTTTCTTGCAGGAACAGGTTCAGAATAGCAGATCATTCGGCAAAATTTTGGGATCCGAAAACATAATTTCAATCTGAGACTTTTTAGGTCGATTGTGACCTAGGGGACAATTGGAAATACTGGAAAATGGTGACATTGACTTGAGGGTGCAAATCAGAACTGTCTCAGAATGGAAAAAGATTTATGGGTTTTGTCTGTCTCTGCGTTTCTATTCTAGATATGGTCTTGGATTTTCAAGAAACTCAACACAGGCTTTAGAAAACAACATTCTTTTATCTGCGATGTTTCAAGGTTAGTGTGTTTCTCCTATTTAATTCAATTAAGGTTTTCAATCTATCTAAATCTATTCTACATTCAAATTAATCAAATCAATCAAACCCAGGTACTTAAGATCTTCCTTCTTCATTATTGTTTCCAAATGTTTGATTCATTTATGCATTGATCCTTCCTTTTGGGTTAATCAACTTGGATCTTTCATTTACATATCCAAGGATAGAAGGAGAGAATATTATTTACCCCCATCACAATAATAAACAACAAACATATTTAAATGTAAGGGATTTTATGTTAATGAACACACCTCTAAAACCCTAATTCATTCATTTTATCCTTTACAGGTTGATATTGAGATGACAAGGCAAATTCACCTAGTCAAACCATAGGAAGGGTATTGACCTCATCCAAATTAAGCTAGATAGATTATTGATTTATGCCAATTGGGACATAGGGTACAACTCTACCTTAATTTTCCTCCCCTAGACTGTATTTGATCATAATCATATACTCCTTGATTGGATTGATAGGATACAAAAGGGACACATCCCTTTTTGCTATGAAATTATATGGCCAACGCACTGTAATTTTCATGATTGTATTCAAAATTGATGGGGTTCCCTTATTCATGGGATTTCAATGTATAAAGTTGTGAAAAATGTTAATATTATTAGAAGGAATGTGAAGGTTTGGAATAAGTTCACTTTTGGGGATATATTTGAAAATAAAAAGGAAAACAAATTGATATTGACAGTAGTTCTAGAGAGACTGGCCAAAGGTGATCACTCTATTCCCACCCACCAAGAGGAGGAAACACTAAGAACAAAATAGAAGGAAAATATATATAGGGAAGAAATCTTTTGGAAATAAAAATCCAAAATCTAATGATTAAAAGAGGGAGATCAGAATTCGGCCTTCTTTCGTTGGTCTGCTAGAAAACATAAAAAAAAGAAACACTATACTCAACCTTAAGGATGATGTTAATTATGAAGTTAAGGAGGATCTCCAATTGGGATTGATGACCTCAAAGTATTTCTAAAAGATTTACAAAGATGATAATCACACTATTGACAAGATCTTGGAAGATAAATTATTGGACTGCCTTCCCAGTGCTGTCAGCACACTGATAATGCTCAATTCCTAGCACTCGTGACAAAGGAAGAGGTTAAGAACGTTGTTTTCTCTATGGGAGCATTTAAGGCCACTGGTCTAGATGGTTTCTCACCTACTTTTTTCAATAATTTCTAGGATATAGTTGGATCTAATATCACTTTGGCGACTAGGGACTTCTTTAGGACTGGAAGGATGCTAGAAGTATTGAATAAATCCTTCATCATCTTGATTCCTAAGATATAGGAACCGTAGAGACTTATCGACTTCAAAACAATAAGCCTTTGCAATATGGTGTATAAAATATTTTCAAGGTCTTAGTTAGCAATTTTTTTTGAATAGTTTCATTAATCACAATGAGAAATGATTTGTCCCTGGGTGAAAGACACTTGATGAAGACATCATGAATTATTAAGTCCTCGATTCCGTGGATAAATATTGTCAACCGAGAATGGTGTTTAAGATATAATTTCCAAAGCCTATGATGGAATCAAATGGGATTTCTTGTTTAAAGTCCTAAAGAAACTGGGATTTGACAGCAGAATGATCAAGTTGATAAGGGAATGTGTGACTACAATTCAATATTGAATGTTGGTCAATGGAGTTTTAAGAGGCTTCTTTGGAACCACTAGAAGCATCAGACAAGGGGGGCACCTATCCCATTATCTTTTTATCATCATTGTAAAGGTCTTGGGAGAAATTTCATAAGATTGGTGGAAGGGGAAAACTCTAAGGGGTTCAACCTACTTCCACTATGGCTCCATTTGTTCTACAACCATTTGTGGATGATACCATATATTGTTTGGAATTGCTATTGTAGTTGAGGCTAGATAATAGAAACACTTTCTTAAACAATATGATCATGTCTCTGGCCAACATATCAATTATGATAAAAGTAACATTTATCTCTTTAATAGCTAGGATAGTTTGTAGAATAAAATTAAAATTATTCTTGGTTGTCAAAGTGCCACTTGTATAGATCATTTAAGTTGAGTGTGTCGAGGGCTCTGCAAGTGGGTTATGTCCGCATATTTTCTGGTCCTCTCCCCAACTTTCTTTCCCTTGACGCCTGTGTGGTGTCATGTTGATGTTTTTCTCTAGGGTGTCTGGTTGCCTTCTGGGTTTTTTTGGTTCTTTGCTTCCTGTGTTTGTTTGTTCTTTTTTCCCGCTTTTATTTTTAGTGTTCATTCTTTTGGGTGCCATTTAGGGCTTGACCCTTTCTTTTCCTAGGTGTGTGTTGATGATATGGCCAATGATGTTGTCAATCTGTGCCCTGGGAGTAGTAATCATGGAGATAAATTGTGCCTAGAGAGTGGTAATCATTCGAAGGCAGGGCAAAATGATATCGGTTCAAAGAATGATGAAGCCCGAGGTGCTCGTGATTTCAGTAAAAAACCTTCTTATAAGGCATTTGTCATAGATGGGTCAGTGTCTAAATGTCTAGACTCTGCATTTTTTGAGAGTGTATCGATTGGGAAAGATGTGGGAGGCAGAGGAGAACAACCCAACACCGATGGAGATCGACGAAGTCTTGGAGCCGACTCAAGTATTCCTTGCAAACCCGATGGAGGAAAAGGCAAGAACCCTAATCTTACTGGTAATACTCTTTCTCTATTGCCTAATGAGGACATGTTGAAGGCAATAAAGGAAGAACAATATAGGCTTAAGAGCATTGCAATTTTTTTTGTTTGCATGGATGTTAAATTCCTTCTTGCACACAAATTTCTTGATGACTGGTTCAACAATGTTTGGGGAAAGAAACTTGGTATTTTTGTGAACTTTAGCAAAATGATCCAAAAAGGTTTGTTTGTGGTCTTATTCAAAAACCATTCCATGCAAGAGAAGGTGTTAAAAAGAGCTTCTAGAACGTAGGACGGACCATGTTTAGGGCCCTACAGTGGTCTCCTAAAGATAACCATGATAATGTCATTTGTTAGGCATCCCCATTATAGGTTGAACTAAAAGGTGTACAACCAGAATTATGGTCTTTCATACCACATATGTTGAAGCCTCTAGGATCAATCCTCCAAGTCAAGGATACTAGGACCACCCTCCCTCACTTAAATTCCTGCATTTTATTGGCTCCTGCTCCTGGGGTCACCTTTCCCGACAACATCTCCTTGAACTTTGATGGAGACATATTCCAATGGGAGATATCCAGACTCGGGGATATTGGAGCATGCTTCCATTGCAAATTGAATGGACATACTAAGAAAGACTGCCCGCTGCTTAAAAATATACAGAAAAACTTTCATTATGGTAACAAGGAGGGTAACCAGGAAACTCCTAATAATAAAGACACTGTTGAGACCCAAGATAATACCTTTGTGACTTTGAAAAACCCTCTCTTTGATGAGGAATATGAGGTTAGACATGCATCTTCACACTCCTCTATGCCCACTGAGGAAAATTATACTATTCTCCAGTATATCCCCATGCCTAGAGAAAAAGTGAACGAAGATAACTCCAGTAAAAAGAATGCCCAATAGATAGCCCTGTCCAGGATTAATGTAGAGGCCAGTAAAGCTAAAAAGACTCAACAACCCAAGACATGCCTGGGAAAAAAGGATGCCTCTGATGTCTCCATGATTTCCATTATTGAAAGTGATAAAACTGTAGGAAAAACTCACAACTCTGAAAATGAGTGTACAGAGGAGGGTTTCACTGAAGTCATTTCAAAAAATAAAAAGAGAAAAACATATGAAAGGAACAATAGTCTCAAAAATAATGATAGAAATAATAAAGTAAAGGGAAATGATATCCCTGAATGCTTTTCCAGATTATGCAAAAATACAACACCCCTAATTGGTTTATGATGAAGATTAAAATCCACAGTTGGAATGTTAGAGGTATGGAAATGCTAGACAGAAAGTACATTATTAGAAGATGGTGTAATAACCTCCCAAGTAAAGACATAATTTGTTTGCAAGAGATCAAATTAAATGGATATCAAGCCTTTAATGTGCTCAAAATGGTTTGGGATAGATCCAAATATCTATATTTTAGTCATGAAAGAGGTTGGGGGGGGGGGGGGGGCGTGCAACTCTTATCAGCCCTATCTTGAGTGACAAACTCTTGGACCATGGGCTCTCACCCCGCAATAGGGCTCTTTGGATCACCCTTAATAGCCATGGTAAAACTATAGGGGTCTGCAATATCTATGCCCCTAATGACTATAGGGATAGAGCTAAACTTTGGGATTGGTTGACATCCAACCTCCCTGAGGCTACCTGGACTTTTGCTGGGGATTTTAACATGATTGAGTTTCCTTGTGACAAAGCTGGAGGAGATAAATTTGACTAGAAGGGTAATGAATACTTCTTTTGGGCCAGATTCAAGAGACGCTTTGCTATCTATGACCCCATGGAAGGGCTCAAGGGCACCAACAATGGAATTTGGTTTACTTGGTGCAATAACCAGAGTAGTAGAGCCATAATTTACTATAGAATTGACAGGCTCTATGTTAATTTTCTTGACATTGGTTTATCCCATACTCAAGGACACTATCCCATTTGTGTCTCCCCTTCTAGTATGTCTGACCATTCCCCCCATCAGTTCTCGTATCACTCTCAATAACATTAATAACCAATCCAAGGCTTGTTCTAAGAGACAACTCTTTAAACTCAACACCTCCCTCCTTGGCAATGCAGACCATTTGGGAACCTTGAGGATGGTCACTATCCTTTCTAAATTCAGATCTGCTGGCACTTGTCCTATCACTACATGGAACAACCTGGTTGAGGCTTGGAGAAATATAGCCCAAACCATTGGTACTAAGGAGGCTAAAGACAAAAACATTAAGGAAAAAGATCTCAACATCAGACTTACTAATATTGAAAAGGAGTTACAAAACAAGAGAGACAATGTAGACCTAGAGAAAGACCTGATTGAAACTAAGGGGCAATTGAGAACTATCCAAGAATATAAAATTCAAGGTCGAAGGATTAGAGCCAAGGCTAATTGGATCAAGGAAGGTGACAGAGTAAATATTTCTTCAACATTATTAGAGCTAGGCAGAACAGAGAGGCTATAAATAGTATTCAGACAGAAGATGGAATTAGCAGTGATAACAATTGTATTACGAACACATTTGTGGAATTCTACAAAAACCTCTTTAGTTCTGAGCAAAATGAAGGTAACTTCCTATGTATGGCTCAATGCACTAGTGTCATCCCCAAGAAGATTAACAAAGAACAATATTGCAAACTAAACAAAGATATCTCCATTCAAGAAATAGAAGAAGCCGTTGGGGCTCTGGAAAATGGAAAATCCCCAGGTATTGATGGGCTACCTATGAAGTTCTATAAAGCCAATAAAGATTGGATCTCAATTGAACTGTTTGAATTATACATATATTCTTTTGATAGTGGGACACTGGGAAGTAATGTCAACAAAGGATTAATAAAGCTCCTCCCTAAAGAAGGTGACAAGAACCAAGTTAAAAATTGGAGACCTATAACCCTCTTAAATATATCATATAATGTGATTGCTAAGTTATTGGCTAAGAGAGTCTCTGGAATCCTTAATGATATCATCTCAGTCACCCAAACTAGTTTTATTAAGGGCAGATATATTCTCGAAAACCTTATCACTAGCTGGGAGGCCATGCATTGGGCCAAAGACAATAAACAGAATGCTACTATGATACTTCTTGACTTCAAAAAGGCATATAGCAGGATTGAATGACACTTTGTGTTGGTTATGATAGAAAAATTGGGGTTTCCAGAGTCATTTTGCAGATGGGTTAATGTACTGTTTAAGACTCCAATACTATTATTGAAGTTAATGGTGAACTTTCAGAGACCATCCCTCTTTCTAGGTCCATCAGGCAAGGATGCCCCCTTGCTCATGCCCTCTGTGTGATTGTTGTTGAAGCTTTGACTTATATACTTAAAGCTCCAAAATTTGGACCAACCATCCATGGTATCACTCTTCCTAATAGGGATAGCTTATTCCTAGAATAGTTTGTTGATGACACTGCCCTGTTTGTAGATCTTTCAGAGCAAAACTTTGACAGGGTGGTAAATAGAATCCAAATTTTTTGTATAGCTTCTGGAGAAAAGATATCCCCCCATAAATTTGTCATCCTTGGTTGGCATAACACCCCTCCTTCTTGGCTCATCCATAAGGGGTGGCAGTGGGTTGGACCTAAATCCATTGTCAAATACTTGGGCATTCCTTTTGCTCTTGATGCTTCTCTCAATGACATGTGGAACTGGATATTCAAGAAAATTGAGAAGAAACACTTGAAGTGGCAAACCCACATATTATCTCTTGCAGGTAGGGTACAAGTGGTTCAAAAAGTATTGGCATCCCATGCCATATATTATACCTCAACTTGGTTGTTTTCTAACTACCAAAATAACAAGTTGGAGAAAATCATTAGGGATGTTCTATGGTCAGATGGAATTGTAAATAGGAAAAGGCACAATGTCAAATGGGAATGGTTCTACACACCAAAAACATAGGGTGGCTTGGGGATCAAAGATCTCAAAAAACAAGGTATTGTCCTGGCCACTAAATGGATCATCAACTCAGTATCAAGTAATGAACCATGGAAAATACTTATCAGGAACAATATTGCTAATGCTACTATCAAAAGGGGTAAGAAATGGAAGAAAGTTCCATTCATGGATATTCTACTAGGTGAATTTGAGGCGAAGGTTACAGGTTCTAAAGTGTTTGCTGCAATATGGAAAGCATGGAGGCAGATCAGAACATTCCTTTGTTCTACACATGCCATTGGGAAGAATCCCTATTACTTAGTTTTGGACAGGTCTATCTGGTGGGGTTTACACCTCAATTACAAGCCTCTGGCTCTCACACAGTGCTACTCTGCTAAAAGCTGGCATAACAAATGTATATCACTCATTAGTGATATATTGGAGAATAGCAGAATTCTCACTTGGACAGAGTTGAGTAATAAATTCAATATTCCCCCCTCCCATAAGAAAACATACACTCTCATCTCAAAAGTTGTGGGTAGTTGGTTCCCGAGAAAAATGTACACACTCTTCTCAGAATTTTGAACACATCAAATGGATGGATGACACACAGCTTAGCAGAGCCTCTTTCAAACAACTATACCTACTCCTTAATAACAATGATAGTATCTTTGGACACATCAACCAAGCCTGGGGACTGAACTGGTCTTGCAATAAATGACATCTTGGTTTTGAGCTCCTGCGGCATGCTAAAGATGAACCCAAGAAGATATGTTTTAAATGGATTTTTTTGTTGAAAAAACATGTTGTTGGTCATTTTATCTCCCAAGGTGTCAAGAATACTATTTTTTTCTCTATCTGCAATTGTGTTGAAACTTATGGACATATTTTTTTTATTGTCAGTGGGCTGGTATGATTTGGTTTGTTTTCTTTGGTAATAAAGTCTATTGGAATCATCAACATAACCTGTCATGGCATGAGATCTTGGATGGTCATGTTGATGATTTTCATAGCAAAATCAATGTCTTTTGGTTGACTTTCACCACTGAGGTTTTATAGCTCATCTGGAGGCAAATAAATGAGGATATTTTCCAAAATAAGAAGAGGGTTCTTGTTGAGTTTAATACAAAAGTCACACATTTTTCCATCCTGAAACAGGTAACAACTACCATCCAAATATCCAAAGAAAGATTCCATAGGCTGGTCGATGAAGGAGCTATGATTTTATTTCCTAAAGATATTCAAAATTCAACTGCCACCAATGAAGCACTTGCATTGACAACCACCAACATAACCAGTCATAACATATCTACCAATGAAGAGCATAGTCATCATGATGCCATGACAAGAGATATCAGGATTGAAGAACCACTGAACACTCCAGGCAATGACACATCAGACAACAATTATGAAGCAAACACAGATAACAGTAATGAAGCAAAAGAAACCTAACTCAATAATGGTTTCAAAATTTTGTATATGACCATAGTAGTTACTGTGATATATTGATGTATCTTAAATATATTTTTGGATGTATACTTTGAATAGTGATCTGGGAGGAAAAATCTACAGATCCAATACCTGATGTATTGAACAGTGAACTTCTTTTTGTGGCCCCATTTGATTCTATATTTTAATAGAAAAAAAGTGCCACTTGTAGACACTTAAAAATGACTAATTGCTCTAACGCAATAAGTTTTCTAACATTCAATTATTAAATAATCTTTATTATTAATCAACTTGTACCATTCTACTATAATCTAAACTCAAAATCATCATTTCTCTACAAATTCCTATATTAAGCAATTTTAATTAATGACTTAATATTTCATCAATCATTCACCTATAAAAAATTAAATAATTAATCATTATTCAATTATTCCCTACCTTATTGAAATTAATTAAATAATTATATTAATTAATTTATATTCCTTATTTCTTATTATTATTAAATTTATGTAATAATTAATTCAATTTCCCTCTCATAATTTATTAAATAATATTTAATTAATTAATTAATTATTCATCTTATAAATAAATAAAAATTATTAATTAATTTATATTCCTCACATGCGCAAATAAATAAATTCTTTTATTTATTTAATCATATTTATCTCCTCAATTATGAGTTTTAGTTAAACTCTACCCTTCTCTCTCCTAACTGATCAATTAAATCAGTTATCTATTTAATATATCTCCTCTTATACTCCACTCCTCAATCAAGTCAATTAACTCTTCCATTTATTTAAGCACATGTAATCAATTGAGTTCAACTCCCACTCACTCTGAGTTTAACTCTTCAATCTATTATCTTAACATATCCATCTATTTTTTCAACATGTAATCAATTGAGCTCAACTCCCACTCACTTTGAGTTCAACTCTTCAATCACATCCAATCAACCCATCAATCAAGGAATCTTGATTGGAAACCCTAAAACTCTTATAAATAGAGAGATTATTCTCTTAATTTGTTAACCACACACACTTCAAACCCTTATGTTGGCACATCGAGCACTCATTCTAAGAGCACATGTTGCATCAAGAAGGAAAACAACAAAGGAGGATTATTACTGGTTTGCATTTACATTTGTTGAAATGAATTTCATTATTTGACCATTTATGCATCTCTTTATTGTCATTTCCTCGTTTGATTATTAGAGTTTTTTGTACTAACTGTTATTGATCAATCTTCTTTGTGGTAAGATTACAATTCAATTGCAGGTTATTCCTCAATTCTGAAAACTCGATTATGCCACCCTTCCAGGTATCTAATTAGAGCTTCCTTACTATTAAATAGGTTTCTAATACTTTTTGTGGCTCAATCGTAGAGAGAATTCAATGTAAGTTGGACAGGTAGATTTCTCAACAGTTCTAGAAAATTACAACTTATAGCTGCCTCTCTTTAAGAGATTCCTATCTATTTCCTTTCTCTATTTAGGATTTCAAACTCTATGGCTAAAAAAATTGGAAAGAATCCAAAAAAGCTTCCTTTGGATAGGTATAGAAGAAATAAAGAGAAAGTCCCTTTTTAGCTCGGATAAGGTTTGCCAGCCAAAGAACATGGGAAGATTGGGTCTTAGGAAAATATCCCTTCTAAATAAATCCCTTCTTGCAAAAATTGGTTGGAAACTTGCACTACATGGTGCTGAATGGTGTGGTATTATGAATGAAAAGTGCTTGAACAATGAAAGGTTCTACCATGTCCTCATTTCCTAGGGACTCTCTAGTGGGTCTAAGATTTGGAGCAACATTATTAAATGCGGGAATATAATTCATACAATGCTAAAATGGCAATCAAAAAATGGTCAAACAATTAGATTTTGGGAAGACACTTGGTCGGGGAATAAACCTTTGATTAATCACCAAGTGTTTAGGTCCCTTTGGGAGAGTGTGAAGCAATTTTTCGGTGACCAATTTTTTGACTACTTGTTAGTTCTCAGAAATGCACCCTTATCAAGTTACATAAAACTTGACATTCTGGAACAACATTGGAACATTTCAAAATATGTGGGCTATTTAGGACTGAAAGGAACCTCTAGAGAAAGGTTGGCTTCCTCTTTGATACCTCACCTATGTCGACCTAATGAAACTAAAATTGTTGGGAAAAGGGATAGAAAGCTTGCATAACTTAAAACAAACTCAAAAACTTTGCAGAAAAGTAAAGGTGATGCACCAAAAGTTTATAGACTACACTGTTGTAAAGACACAATGAAACTCCAAAAATAGTACAAACTAGACACAATCTTGATGTCAAATACTTAGCACATCGGTAATTTATAAGGAGGACAGATTTCAGACACAAGTTAATAGGAAAGATGGTTTTCATAATTAATGAATGAACTAAAATCTATCCTCCTTATAAATTATTGATATGTTAAGTATTTGACATCAAGATTGTGTCTAGTTTGTACTATTTTTGGAGTTTCATTTTGTCTTTATAGCAATGCAAGCTATAAACTTTTGGTGCATCACCTTTACTTTTCTGCAAAGTTTTTAAGTTTGTTTTAAGTTATGCAAGCTTTCTATTTATTTTCCCAACAATTTTAGTTTCATTAGGTCTGCATAGGTGAGGTCTCAGAGAGGAAGTCAACCTTTCTCCAGAGGTTCATTTTAGTCCGTGTGTGTGAATGAATTACACTTTCACGAGATCAGTTTATTTAACTACAATTCTATGGAATAATAAAGACAAATTAAGCTAAGAATTACAATTTAAATCAATAAGCATCCCGTGGATCTCTATCTAATCATGTTAATAGAGCTCTTAGCCTTAATCTCTACTAATGACAGTCCTAGAATGATAATTTTGATAAAGATATGCCTAATCTAGCTCAAATTCTCTCAATTGCTATGATATTTGATTCAAATGCTCTAAAAAATGACCTCAATTATGATCACTTGCTATGATAATGCTCTCAATTGCTATGATAATGCTCTCAATTGTTATGAAAATGCCTATAATATGGATGCTTTGTATTCAAATTTTCTAGGATCCCTTATGCTCTCAAAATGGCTTCTATTTATAGGATTTTCCCAAGTGTAGGGGGTAGAGTTAATTGATCATGATCAAGCCTTGGTTAGATGAAAGGCTTTGAGATGGTTTCAAATGGGGGTACAATTTAAATGCTCATCTCAAAGGTTGGGACAAATAGACAAATTTGTGTGATTGAGATTCAAAGTTCAAAATGAGTGATTGAGATTGCAAATTAGGAGTGATCCATGTGCTTTGATTTCTCAATTCTCATTGGTTCCTCAAATTTATGTTGAAAGATATTAGGATTTATTAAATCCAATCAATTAATTAATTTATCCATGTAGAGGAATAGGTTGGATTTGATTTTTTATTTAAACTATACAATTAATTCATTAAAATTAATTATATAGTTTGATTAATCCCTTTAGGCTTATATTTAATCATTTGATATCATTTATTAATTAATCATTTGGTTTGAATGATTTTATCCCAATTTGATTAATAAATGTCCATTTTATTTTGATTTGATCCATTTTGATGAGTTTTGAAGTATTTTGCTGAGATTTGCATATTTGTTTGATTAGAGAACATCTGCCTAGTTTTAGGTGTCTACAAATGCCCCTCTTTGAATTGATGTGCAAAGCCCATTGATTCAAAGAAAATTGGATGTCCTTATCACTGATTTGATGCTTGATTGATTGATTGATACAAAAACCTGATTGATAGAAAACCTGATTGACTGATAAAAACCTAATTCAATGATTGATACGATACCCTGGTTTGAAACTGATTGATTTGATAAGATGATAGTGCCCCACTGATGATGTTTGAAATTCCAATGACCCATATTTGATGCAGATCTTGATTTTCTACTGTGATAATGCCCCATCAGAAATGAAAATAGATTGATGTCCTAAAGGAAAAGATGATGAAACTGATAGAAAATAGATCCAATATGTTTTCATTTCTGAAAAACATTGATGATGATCCTAGCAACAAAACATGCCACAATGTGAAGAAAATGCAGATTATGTCAAATTGGGTAAAAAATCTCTCCAAAATTAGGTTGATTATCTTAAATAGGTTGAAAACCCCATTTTTACTATTCATTTTCACTTTTTACCATAGAGATTTTGCTATGATCCTGCTAAGTTGGATAGCGATGGTGGTCCCCATTCAAGAGCATCGGTTCGAGCGAGCACGCCGGTATCAGAGACCCCCTAACTATGGACCTTCAGTAAGTGGTTTTGAACCTCCTAGTGCATTTATTGCATTTAAACATGCTTTCTAGGATAGATTAGGTCAAATGATGCCTATCATAGGTTAAATGATGCCTAGACATGTGAAATGACGCATCCGCATTGTGAAATGACACCTATGTGTAGGAAAATTTCGTGTGGTAGTTAGGCTAAAATTTGCATTTGAGCAATAAATTGTCACCTATCAAACCCTAGGGCAAAAGTAGTTTTTAAATATCGCCTAGTATGTTTGAAATGACGTGTAAGATGATAAAATGACATGGAAACTGTAAAGTGACACCTCTGATAAATCAAATCATGCCTATCATAGTTTAAATGATGCTTAGCATGAAATGACGCGTACACTATGCCAAGTGATGCCTACAATGAAATTTGATGAAAACCTTATTTAAAAAGTACAAACTATTTTTTGATTGATCGTCTGGATTACCAGATTGATTTCCAAGATAGATAGATGTGTTTTAGTAATGCTTCCAAGTGTTTAGGATATTAGAATGATCATAAAAATGGATGTTTGATTTGTCAATCTAATAGGATAGAAAACTGATTGATAGGATAACTGATCATATTGGTCTCTTCTCAAGATCTAGAGTTAGGAATAATAAGTTGATGCGCTCAAAAAGAGGAAAGGATTGATTTGATTGGTTTGACTGACTTTAAATGATCCACTAATACAATGATACTAATATGATTCACTTTTTTCCAAAATAGGCACAGTTCTGTAAGTTGTACATACAGAATCTAGCTTCATGGATACTTGATTTATCCAATGAGTTGATTGGTCTAGAGATTCGTGTTATAGAGCAGTGTGGTATGAGTTTCCTCGGTTCCAATTGAACTGAGGTTTACTGACAGCTATGGCAAAGTGTTTGCACTCTCACCATAATACTTTCCACCTACCCCTCGGCGAGATGACAATGACTCCCGAGGATGTCTATAGATTGTTGCGCATCCCAACTCGAGGAGAGTGGATTTATTACGATCAGGTGTATGATGGCAGCGTATGCAGATGTGTGTTTGATGATGACACGATCGAAGATGACATGATTACATGGGCACAGTTTACTTTGCTCCCCACTTTTACAGTAGTATTAGGTGTAGTGATAGGAGGATTACTTCTCCCTGATCGACGAGGTTGTAGTTTCTTAGTTGGCTGGGGTCAGATTTTGGAGGACTTGATTGCACATCCTCAGTGATTTGATTGGGGTTCTTATGTTTTAGCACAACTATATCATGATTTTCACTAGATAGTATATCGAGCGAGTGCATCTTTATCAGCAAGTGCTATTTTATTGTAGTTATGGACTTGGGAACACATCCTTGTGACAAGACCTATAGCAGCTTGAGTACGAGGTCGAGGATGGCCTTATGCATTTTTATATGATGGTATGGTTGTCTAGCATCGTCTAGGCAAGCTTGAGTATTGGTATCGTACTATTGATGATATAGATAAGGTCGTCTGGCGACCTTACCTTGGCTATGAGAGATGGAGAGAGGATAATGATGAGCTTCCATATATGTTTTCCCCTCGTTGGATGATTGGTCGATCACCACTTGTTATTGAGAGATTTTTCTTTTGGTAAAGTTTTGAGACAATACAAGAGAGTACATGATATGCCTCAGGGCATAGAATTTATGCACATGTACAGATAAAGAGATCCATGTGGGGAGCTCAGGTAGATTATGAGTTTTCTTGCACTGAGATTGAGAGATTGGGATTCATCTGATGGGACATGTTAGAGCATGTTGCTAATGCCAGAGTGTCTGCTGAGTATAGAGAGTGGTTTTCTCACCATAGGTTTATGAGATTCACTAATCTAGCGGAGCCTATTCCTGATATGGATGATACTTTTGATAATGATGGTGGAGATGGTGGTGGCGGAGGTGGTGGTCCAGGAGTACTGAGACAACAAGCTCCTAGGGTTCCTAGAGATTTAGGCAGAGGACGCGTTGGACCTCAGATGCAGGGTGGACATGTCAGGGCTAGGGGTGGTGGATATGGACAGCCAAGATAGAGACAGGTACAGGTTCATCCCATACCAGCCGCAGTATGGGGGCATCAGAGACAGAGGGTTGCGAGGTAGGCACAGATAGGTGCTACGAGACAGGGTTTAGGACCATAGATTTAGGCTCCTTTATAGGGACAGGTTCATGCATAATAGGTTCCTCCATAGATTCCTATTATACCACAGGTTCCTCTTGGTCCATAGATTCCTGTTATACCATAGGTAGTTCCATAGATTTTTATTGCACCATAGGTACCTGTTGCACCACAGACACCATAGGCTCCTCAAGCGATAGATTCCTTGAAACAGGATGTGAGGACCTTATAGGTTGGTATGACATCAATAAGTGGTCGGATTGATCAGTTGGCTACCATGATGCAATAACTTATGACGATGATGGCACATATGCCTAGTATAGCTAGCACCAACCAAGTACCTTCGACTACACAAGACAGATTAGGTGATAGAGATCCCGATGGCACAGGTGATGGATCAGGTGATGGTACAGGTGATGGATCGGGTGCCCCTTTTGGGTCTTGAGATAGATTGACATTGATCCTTTGGATATATATTGATGTATCATATTTACTATTGATCAGGACTTTGATGATGTATCATTTTGTCGATGATGTATCTTGATATACAGATGTTGATGGACCTTTTTGATAGACATTTATTTGATGATCTTTGATTCTCATGATGTTGTTATGATGTTGATGCAAAATTTCTTTTTATGCAGATCTATATGATGTCTATGATGCACTTACTTTTATTATGATATGGATGCAATTTATCTTATATATGGCATAGATAGATGGATGCAAATGATCTATGCAACTACTTTTGTATGCACCCTAAAATGGTTGCCTGGACTATGGGCCCCCATTTATCAATTTATCAAATTCCTAAATCAATGTTTTGCAACATTTTCAATTCAAATCAATTTCCTTGATCAAATCATAATTAATTTAATTATTTCAATATTTCCTAAGGTTTGATCATTTCATCAATTATCTTATTTAATTAAAAGAAAACAATTCTTTTTTATTAAATAAAATAATCTTATTTAATTAAAATTCCCTTTTAATTAAATAATCTTATCTTATTTAATTAAAATCTCTCTTAATTAAATAAGATTATCTCATTTAATTAAAATATCCATTTTTATTAAATTAAATAATCTTATTTAATTAAAAGAAAATCCCTATTTTAATTAAATAAAACCCCCGCTTAAATCCCTCTTTGTTGAAAAAGGAAATAAATTAAACAAAAATAAATAAAGTTCATTTTCTTCACACATCTTCCTCAGTGGTGGGCTTTTTGCCTCTTAATCACAGCCTTTGATTTTGCCTTTTGAAGATATGAGCACATGGATCAACCAAGATTTAATCTCCACCATTGCTCATTTCTTTTTGCCTCTTAATCTCTACCGTCCATCGCTCTTTAAAAGAAAACCTCTCCTTCTCAATTGAGATATAGAATTTTGATGCTATTGTTATGTTGCAGGTTTGGAGAGCAACTTTGGAGGAGAATTTGAGCACTTGAGCTTGGATATTGCAACTTCTCTCTTCTTGTCTTCTTCTTTCATGCCCCATGGCAATCCATTTAGATTAATTTTGCACTTGCAT
>MU224050.1:3872207-3888426 GCA_018584345.1 Thuja plicata | reverse complement strand
ATTGCCTAGTACAATAGGACTTTGATGATTCAGAAGAATGACAAATGCAACAAAATTGGTTAGGGTTGCAAGATGCCAATTTTGGGGTGTTACATTTTGCCCCTCTTTGAATTGATGTGCGAGCAGCTCATTGATTCAAAGAATAGTCTAATGTCTGAAGCACAGAAGAATAGTTTTCAAAAATTGATGATGCAAAAATCGATTGATGAAGATTTCAGAGCCATCTCCAGGACAAATCTTAACTCTCCAAAGTCTAGGTTAGATTGCCAAGACACCGGTCAAGTAGAGTTTTCGAGGGTCATCTCCAAAATGAAGCTTGATCCTTAGGGATCTAGGTTAGATTGCCCCGATACCTAATAGATTAATATTTTGAGAATCATCTCCAGAACAAAGCTTGATCCTCAAGGATCCGAGTTAGATTGCTCAGATACCTAATAGATTGATATCTTTCAAAAGATTGTCCCCATAACGAGGCTCAACCTTCAGGAGTCAGGGTTAGATTGCCCTGATACCTGTCCAAAAAAAGATAGTCAATAGAGAATTTTAGGACTATCTCTAGAACGAAGCTTAGTCCTCCAATATCTAGGTTAGATTGCCCAGACATTGGTTAGATCGAGTTTTAGAATCATCTCCAGAATGAAGCTTGATTCAGGAGTCAGGGTTAGATTGCCCCAATTCCTAATAGACGAGTTTTCAAGAATCATCTCCAGAACAAAGCTTGATCCTCAAGAATCTGAGTTAGATTGCTCAGATACTTAATAGATTGAGATTTTGAGAATCATCTCTAGAACGAAGCTTGATCCTCAGGGATCTGGGTTAGATTGCCCCGATACCTAATAGATGATGAGATGTAAGGAACAAAGATGCCCCTATTGATTGTGGAGTATCCAGTTTTGACTGTGAGGTACAAAAAACTGAATAAGCCCCAAGTAATGAGATACCCCTAGCAACGAGGATTTTTGAAAATCAGATCAGATTGATTGGAATAAATTCAATGATGTAATCATCCTACCCCCTCAGGAGCAAAATGGAAAGCTGACACATCATAATGATGATTAAGAGCGAGAAATAATAGATAGATGTTGAATCAAAGATCAAGAAGAACTCAGAATAGATTATGAAAGAATCCAGAAGGTTCAGAAGCAATTTTGAGTGATGTCGAGGTCCAGGTTGACCAGGTTTGACTAGGGTTGACCAAAGTTGACTAGAGTTGAATTTTGATAAAAAGTTTGATGATTTTAAGAAAATGGTGATTAGATATGATTCTGACAAGAAAGCGATGTCAGAAAGTCGATTGCACAAGCGTTCAATCGCATCGGTCCCAACAAATTTAAAATGCGATTTTAAGCTATATAAGAGTGTCAGATTTTGATTTCGATCCTGAAAATGGATTGAGCATATAGCTGAAGATAGAGAGCGAAGATTGAACACTTGTGCAATGTGATGAAGCTAGGACACTGAAGAATAACACCCCAATGTACAAATCCAGGAGAACACAATGAAGTGAACATCAAATTGCTGCCATAATGCAAGTCTAGAATGAAAATGCAATCCTATGCTAGATGCAATACCTAGGACACGGTTGTGAGACCCATCATATAATTATCATCATTGAGCATTTTTGGAACATCGGAGTCGATACAATCCTTACTGGTGCCACTGTGACCATAAGAATAAGAATATGAATTTCATCAGATAAAATGTAGGAAATGAATGTAAGCACTAGGGTACAAAAGCCAAGATGACCTGAACATTATTTCTAGTTGATGTTGCAAGAGTACACCAGTATCGAGGCATTCAAAGCCAAGATAACCACAAGTGCAATCGTGCATAAACAAACAGAGCAATAATAGTCAAGGAGATAGTAGCGACCTCACCATGGCATACAAATAAACAAGTTCGAGGGATGTGAGGCTTTTCCACCTTAGTGCAGGAGCTCTTATCACATACACCTTGTTTATTTGATGTTGCCAGATCATCAGGACTATACCAAAAAGCAGTAGAGAAAGAAAATATCAATGAAATCCATGAAAACAGACAACATACAAAGAAAGATTCAATCATAGCTTAGCCAGTTTCAAAGTTTTCGAATATGTATGTGTATGAAGTGTTGAAAAACACCCTTGTGCTTGTGAGTGCATTGTGTTTAATTGTTATCGATAGATGTTTACGTTTGAGATATCCAACGTGTGTTGAAAAACATAGATGTGTCCAAAGATAGTATTGACAAACACTGTTTTAATTGGGGTGTTGAGAAACACCGGTTTGTGTCAGTAGCGAATTGTCCTTGAGAAGTGACAAGATTACTGACTTGGGTGCGATCAGATGTGGGTACCCATGTCCCTAGTAGCGGTGACTAACTTGACGTATGTTGCGAGGACAAACTAGATTTGGTTGCCCCCAGGCATATGACATTGAATCAGTCTCAAGTTAGTAGGGTTTGCAAAGGAACCAAAGTGTCACGAAAGTGACCGAAAGCTATGTACAAACTAAAGCAAAGGATCATCAAGACCGAGTGTCGATAGATAGAGCGTTTGAGTATAAATCCAAATGTAATGGATGTGAGTAATCTCAATAGTACGATGATAGTAGGCAGTCGCAGTGAGAACCACTAGTGACTAACGTGAGAGAGATCCTCAAGTGAAGAGATCGTAGCAATAGCTAGGCATCAACAGGCAGACATAGTGAGAACCACTGGTGACTGATGTTAGGGAGTTTCTCAAGGAGAGAGATCTCAGTATAAGCTAAGCGACAGTAGGCGGACGCGGTGAGAACCACTAGTGATTGTCACAAAGAGTAATAGGACCGTGCCCCCTATACCAGGAAGGTTGTCCCGAGAGTATGACCAATTTTAATCCATGTAAGTTGGTTTCTTGACAAGAAACAAGAGTATGCGGAAAAGCAAATGCAAGCAGGAAAGAAGAAAAGCAACAAAGTAGGAAAGCAAATGAATAAAGCCAAGTGGTGCTGCAATAGATATAGCAATGTGGAACAAGAGGTGCTTGGTTACCAGGTTTTCACTTTCTTGGCAGAAATTCTTTTTTTGCTACCATGATGCCTGTTTGCCAAGTTTTAATCAATGGCACCTTTTCTCTTTTTTTTTTTTTGTATTTTTAAATTTTTAATTTTTTTTTTGTATTTTTGGAGTATATGATTTTTTTGGAGATACATCAAAGCGCATATTGCTAGGTTTTCACTAAGATCATTTTTCAGGACTTTTTCCAATTTTTAGAATTTTTTCAGGACTTTACTATATACATGAGCACACTGAAGATGTCTCAGCTGTAGAATCATTTTAGATGAAGGGCGTTGATGGGCTCCTTGAGTTTCTCCTTCAGTAGTAGAAATTTGATAGGTGCCAGACTCAAATACTGGTGTGACAACATACGGACCAAGCCAATTTGGTTCAAATTTTCCCTTATGGACCCGATGTTGTTGATTCTTAGGGTTCTCCCTCAGAATGAGGTCACCCACTTGGAAATCCCTTGGTCGAACCTTCTTGTTATAGCTCTTGGACATCCTTTTCTGATATGCTCTAAGGTGATCGAATACCACTTGCTGACGTTCATCAATTAGTTCTAGCTCTTGTAGCTGAGATATTCTGTTATCATCATCAGTAATGAGGCCTTTCAGAGAGACTCATAGAGAAGGAATCTCAACCTCAATTGGTAACACATCATCTGCTCCATAAACCAAAGCATAGGGTGTAGCCCCTGTTGGTGTTCTTATGCTTTTCATGTATGCTCAGAGAGCTGGATTGATCAGGAGATGCCAATCTCGTCCAGATTTGTGCACTGTGTGATGTAGGATTTTAAGGATTGTCTTGTTTGATGCTTCCGCCTGTCCATTACCCTGAGGATAATAGATGGAAGACCAATGCTGAGTGATTTTAAAATTAGAGCATAACTCTGTTAAATCTTTGTTTTTGAACTACCCCCCATTATTAGTGATTATTGCTAAGGGTACACCATACCTGCAGATGATGTAGTTGAGAATGAACATTGCTACCGATTTGCCATTGGCAACGGTGAGAGGGACTGCCTCCACCCACTTGGTAAAATAGTCTGTAGCAGTGATGATGAACTTATTTCCATTTGAGGATGAGGGATCAATTTGACCCACCAAATCAAAAGCCTGTTATTAAAATGGCCAGAAAGTAATGAAGGGAATAAGCTCCTTGGCTGAAGCATGAATCAGATTTCCATGTAGTTGACATTGTTTGCAAGACTTAGCAAATTGTGTAGCTTCTTTTTCCATATCTGGCCAATAGTAACCAAATCTAATAAGTTTATGGGCCAGTGTTAGGCTGTTAGAGTGAGACCCACAGATGCCTTCATGCACCTCTACTAATGCACATTTGGACTCATCAGGTTCTAAACACCTAAGAAGGGTACCGTCTAGACCACGCCTATACAATTTGTTAGCTATGATGACAAACCGTGAAGCAGTGTGGATTAAGTGACATTTCTCATTCCAGGTGTAAGTGTCTGGAGCAATCTAGTCATAAAGGTAGGAATAGATATGATGGTAGCAGGATGAATCATGTCCAATGACAGAATAGATCATCTAGGACTCAGGAGAATCATAGGCTGGGTGGCATAACGTCTCCACTAGGAATTCATATCAAAAATCATTTTCTGGCATCTGTAGCATGGAAGCAAGAGTATCCATGGCATATGCTGCTTTATTATCTGGCCTTGAAACTTATTGAAATGTGATGTGAACAAAATACTTTCTGAGGTCATCAACCAACCGTTTAAAAGGCACCATCTTGTCATCTTTTGTCTGATAAATATCATTTACTTGATTGATGACTAATTGTGAGTCTTCGAGGACATTGAGCCCATCCACTCGCCATTCAAGGGTAATCTTCATACCATTGATCAAGGCTTCGTACTCAGCGATGTCATTTGTACAAGGAAACAACATCTTATATGCTTTTGGTAAAGAGTACCTTTGAGGTGTAATGAACAGTATCCCAACACCTGACCCCTGTTGGGTAAATGAACCATCAAAGAACATAGTCCAGGATCGATACGTGATAAGTAATATGGACTCATATGGAAATTCAATGTTCAATGGTTGATTATCTACTAGAGGTGCTTCCGCCAATTGATCTGTAATTGCTTGCCCCTTAATGGATTTTCTTTCTACATACTCAATATCAAATTCACTAAGAAGCATGACCCATTTAGCTAGTCTACCTGTGAGGGTATCTTTACTAAGCAAATATTTTAGAGGATCAATCTTAGCAATTAGGCGTGTTGTATGAGCTAGCATGTAGTGTCGTAGTTTTTGTGAAGCAAATACCACTGCGAGGCAAGCCTTCTCTATAACAGAATAGTTTGTTTCATATGAGACCAGAGTTCTACTAATGTAGTAGATAGCCCTTTCTTTTTTGTTTTGATCTTCTTGGGCTAATAGGATACCCAATGATGTATCTGTAGTAGAGATGTAAAGTATAAGCGGCTTCCCATGAATAGGAGGCATCAATATTGGTGGGTTTGCAAGATATTGTTTAATTTGTGTGAACCCCTCATCACATTCTTTGTTCCATTGGTAGGTCACATCTTTGTGTAAAATCTTGGTGAATGGTTGTGACTTGTCTGCCAGTTGTGAGATGAAGCGCCAGATAGACTGTAACCGGCCTTGAAGTCCTCTCATTTGTCTGATATTCTTTGGTGGCGGCATTTCCATGATAACTTGAACTTTCTTAGGATCCGCTTCGATGTCTTTTGCAGAGATGATATAACCAAGAAATTTTCCAAATGTTACACTGAATGCACATTTCTTAGGATTGAGCCTCAGACTAAACTGTGTTAGATTAGGTAGAAATCCTAATCTCTCAAGAACACCTCCATGCATAACCCTGTCACATGGAATAAGCAAAAGAACAAAAAGGAAGAAAACTATGGAGGCCAAAAAGCCAGAGGCATCATGTTCATATGCAAAAGAATGATATTCTATAATGAACAATATCTTCATTACAATATGATTCAATGTGTTATGAAATACAAAGAGGTGAATCCTTAAAAAGGAATTATGAAACCCTAAAAAGGGAAACCCTAAGGTTGGCTTAAGCAACTAGAGTGAATAGGTGAGTAAGTAATTAAATCAAAATGATTTAATTAATAACCCAAAAGGACTATTACTCTAACACCCCCCTTAAGATAAGCTTAGGGAGAACCAAAAACCTAGGAGACAACTGCAGAAAGTAAGAAAGAAGGGTCCCGACAACAAAGGCCTGATCAGGTACCCGAGTACAAGAAATCTCTATAAAGCAGAGAAATAGAGAAAACCCTGTGGGAAAAATGCTACCCCAAAAAGAGATGAATTAGATGAAGGAAATAGAACCTCCAATCTAGGAAAAAAGTCCCAAAGAAAGGAACAAGAAAGAGCATGTATAGCATCTCCAAAGCATGAAGTTGCAAACACTATCAGAAGTAACTACTGGAACCCCCACTGAAATAGTGCATGACCAGGTAGAGAAGAAAAAGTCTGAAGAATTGATCAATCGAAGAGGTGACCTCCAAAAGTAGGAATGAATGAGTGTCTATATAGTAGATGATCCATCTCACCGAAATGCATAGGTGCCTAGCCACTACATCCGCCTAGTACATAGGAACAAAAAATTGAATATGTAGATCACTCAACCAAACCAAGGAAGCAATAGAACCAACAGGTGAACCCCCCTATAATGCTGAACAGGGAGAGGGGTGACAGGAACACTGAAATGCAATGCCAGAAATAGCTGCAAGAAGAAGAATCAGGAACACCAACAGTGCAACAGAAGTACAAGCACAAGATAAAGGGCGGTGTCATGGACACATAGCATGGGCTAATGTCATGGAAAGTATGCTCACTTGTCAAAGGTGGATGATCACATAAGGAAAAACATCATAACCCCCCATGGTATTTTATAACTGAGTGAGAGTAAAAACAAACACAAGGTGCTCAAAATCCCAGATATGCAAAAGTAGGCACTTTATCTTAGTGCATTTACAAAAAAGAGAATGCTACTAAAGAGAAGCATACAATGCTCATATAGTTAGAAAGAAGAGTGAGCCAGAAGAACAGAAGAAGAGATCCCAAGACCTATAGAACCCAAGTAATCCACCAGAGTGTGAAAGTGCAAAACTCAGAGGAAAAAGAACCTAGAACAGAATCTAGATAAAAGACTGCTGCCACTGAAAAACTCACTGAACCATCTTTCCGACGATATCTGGTTTACCAAAAAAGGAGTTCGGATGAGCAAGATATGGCTCTTAGAAGGCAAAAATAGACATCATAATTTAACAGCAAAAAACACTATCAAAGTAGCAGAGCCAAAAAACCTAACCTCCATAATAAAAAAGATCTTGAAAAGAGCTTTCTAACAATATAAAGAAGTCAGAAAAAGACCTCCATTTGCTCCAGATAGAGAAAAAACACCATCAAAGGGTAGAAAGGCTCCAAAAACAATTGTTTTAAGCCCCTGGGGCTGAAAAATCTGAGCCCCTGGGTGCATGGCGCGCAGGGGGCTAAAGGTCAGAGCACCCGGTCACCCATGTGATCGCCGTAGGGCTAAAGAGGGCTCGCGGGGCTACAAGCCCGCTGGGCGGCGAAGCCGGCTGGGCGGAGTGGGGCCGGAGGGGCGATGGGCCGGCAGGGCCAGCGGAGGAGGGTGCTGCAGGTAGCGGTGGGCTGGAGGAGCCGGGCAGAGCCTGCAGGGCCAGCGGGAGGCGCAGCCGGGTGCGGGCCGGGCCGTGGTGGTGGGGCGGCGGCCCTTTGCAAATGCACTGGCTGCATTTTTAAAACACCAAAAAAATATTTAAAAAAATGATTTTTTAATTTTTTTTTCTCGGTTTCCGTGCTCGTACGACACTAGAAACCAAATTTTTTTTGCCTCAGAGTCACGTTGTCCAAAATTGACAAGTTTTATATGAATTTTGGGGGTTTTTGGGTGCTCTGAGCTCAATGGAGATGTCTATTTAAGCCCAAAGTGACCAGAAACAAAGCCCACCTCTAAATCCACATAAAAAATCTAAAAAACTAGAAAAACCTCTAGCTTCTGAAACACTTCAACAAGACACGAGCATAGAGACATAGGAAGGCTCTGATACCATGTTAGTTTAGGTAGAAATCCTAATCTCCCAAGAACACCTGCATGTATAACCCTGTCACATGGAAGAAGTAAAAGAACAGAAAGGAAGAAAACTATGGAGGCCAAAAAGCCAGAGGCATCATGTTCATAGGCAAAAGAATGATATTCTATTATGAACAATATCTTCGTTACAATATGATTAATTGTGTTATGAAATACAAAGAGGTGAATCCTTAAAAAAGAATCACGAAACCCGAAAAAGGGAAACCCTAAGGTTGGCTTAAGCAACTAGAGTGAATAGGTGAGTTAGTAATTAGATCAAAATAATTTAATTAATAACCCAAAAGGACTATTACTCTAACAAACTGTTCCATGCGATCTAGTATAGGACCTAGATCCGCAAGGTGTGTCTCTCGTTGCATGCTCTTAGCTAGAGTATCATCAACATAATCTTCCATTGTTTTATGCATCATGTCATGAAATATAGTGGTGACAGCTCTCTGATATGTAGCACCAGCATTTTTGAGTCCAAAGGGCATGACATTCCAACAGAAAGTGCCCCATGCATATGTGAAAGCAATTTTCTCTTGGTCATCTAGTGCGATCTTTATCTGGTTGTAGCTAGAGAAACCATCCATTAGTGAGTAAATTTCATATCCTTCTATCATATCTACAATCATATCAATATTGGGCAATGGAAAGTCATCCTTAGGACATGCCTTATTCAAGTCTCTGAAGTCTGTGCAGACTCGGATAGATTTTTCATGTTTTGATACTGGAACAGTGTTAGAGATCTATTCTGCATAGTCAATTGCTCTGGTAAATACTGCCTTAAGAAGTTTCTCCAATTTAGCTTTGACAAGTAGAGCCACATGTGGATGCATTTTCCAAAGCTTTTGCTTGACAGGCTTGATGCCTGGTGTAATGGAAAAATGGTGCATGATTAGATTAGGGTCTAATCCTTGCATGTCTGAATATTTCCATGCAAAGTTTATCTTTTTTCTCTGGAAGAATGTAGTGAATTCCTCTCTTTCTGCCTCAGATAATGATTGTGCCAAATGAATGATCTGAGGTTCAGCTTCTGTACCCAAGTTGATTGGTTGAGTTGGTTCAATTAGCACAGATGATTGTTCCTGGAAATGACTCGGAAGTGTATCAAGTATCTCATCCTCAGGCACCTCAGAGAGGTTTTCACCCTTGGATACATCCTTTATTTTGACTTTTTTAGGCTCTAATACTACCACAATGTGGTTTTCACCATCAGAGTGACTATTTTTTCTTCTTTTTATTTAGTGACTGAGATACTTGATATCAGCCTCAGTCATGTTGACACTTTCTTCGCTAGTGGAGGACGTTACAGGTTCGACAACATTGAGGTAGTAGGCAAGAGCGTAGTCATTCTGGAACATAAGGACTTCATTAGATGGGGAGGGAGAGTTCCAGTCTATAGGATCAGGATGGCAGAGTGAAAGAGAAGTGACAGGTTCAAGTGCATTCACAGTATAATCATCGAAAGCATGGACTAGCGAGTCGAGACCTAGAGCGATCTCATCCAAAGGTGTAGTCGAATTCCTTTGATTCCTAGCGACCGTAGTAGACGACATGTTAACATCTATGGATTTGGACTTATTTGACCTTACACTAGACCATTCACCTACTTTGAGAAGGTTTTCATATGTGTGCACTATATCTATATACCTGTCATAGGTGGCATATGACAAATCATCAAACTCGTACTCATGAGAGCCTGTTTCATCATTGGGTGTCATATCAAGAACATGAGTAAAATCAACCCTTTGTCCGTAGTTTGGACGAGTTCTACCTAGAACCTCTGCTATGGTTAGATGAGCACCTTTTGACCTAGGTACCTCATTAGTGCTTGTAACATCATATGCTTCTTGTTTAGTGAGAAGTGGTTGGGATTCCTATTCAAACTGCTCTTGAAAGTGTGGTGGTATGTACAAATCACTGTGATGTCTTGGATTGATAGTTTGTATTTCTTTCCACTGCTCATTGGTTAATGGAGCAAGTGAAGTGGTGTCATCAAAGTAGCTATCAGTCTTGAATGTACTGACACGTGGTATAAAGTCATCTGGCTCAGGAAAGAATGCTGCTAGATCTAGAGGAATGGGACAAGGGAAGCAATCCTCCCCAGGACTATCCTCAGACTCTTCAGTTTTAGATGTATCTTTAGGTGTTGGTTGTTGATCTGCTTGAGGTACAAATTTGTTTTTCCCCAGTTGAAATGTGAGCTTCTTGAAGCCTATACCTGTAGAATTACATGTTCATTGACCAATATCTTCAAGTGGTGCAAGCAATCCTTTATGATTCACACCTATGGGACCATTCCATTTGTAGCCAAAATGTTGCATAATAGTCAGACCCTTGCCATACTATTTAGGTTTTATGTCACAAGGTGTAGTGGTTTGTTCAGAGGTACCGTCTCCTTTATAGATCCAAGCTTTGCTAGCCTTGTTTTCAGTTTCTTCTTCTAATGGTATCGTGGCCTGTACAAAGGTACCACCATATTTTATTTGAGGAGGAACTGTAGAAGGTTTAGTGTTCTCAGAAGGTCTCCCAGAAGAACATGGAGACAAAGGCATAAATGTAATAGATAGCACAAAGAACTATTAGTTTCCTTTAGTTTAGTCTTGAAGAACTCAGTAGACTCTCTGTTGGTGGGCACAAAGATGTCAGCAGATTTTGTGAGTGTGTTGCAATCATAGCGTGTATTAGCAGGTATAGTCACTTCAGATCCTTGGAATGGGAACTTAATGGACTGATGGTATGTTGAAGGAACAACTTCCATTTCATGGATCCATGTCCTTCCCAATAGAATATTGTATGCTAAAGGAATGTCAAGCACTTAACAGCTAACATCTCTTTCAACAAGGCCGACTTTGATTGGTAATACAACTAGCCCTTTAGATTTTTGTTCTTCTTCATCATAGGCCTTAATAGTAATCTTTTTGTGGGCATCTATGTAGTCTTCACCATAGCCTAACTCAGTAAGGAAGCTAGCAGAGAAAATGTTGAGGCCATCGCCGTTATCTATGAGAACACGACGAACGCGCTTTGGACGAATCATGACTTCAATGTGCAAGGGGTTGTTGTGTGGGTGGCTTAAAGAATGGTCATCTTCCTCAGAGAAAGACAAGTAATGGGAGGAGGTCAAGTGACCTACCATGGATTAAAACCAGTCGAGATCAAGATCTTTTGGGACATTTGCCTCGGTGAGGGATTTGTCAAGGATCTCCCTGTGAGTAGGGGAGATTTTTAGCAGCTTGAAGATGACGATATGAGCATTAGTATGTTGTAATTGATCTAGAATGCTGTAATTGGAAGCATTAGATGAGGAACCCAATTTTGGATTCTTGGTGGCAGAGCCAACAATAGCTTTGTCTGCGGGTTGTGTTGGTGTAGACGTAGAAGTCTTAGGGCCTTTGAGGATGATCTTAGCATGAGATCGAGTAACAATGTTTGCACTAACCTGAGACTATTCTTGTTCAGAGGAATGAGGCACAGACCCTCAAAAGATGAAAGGAGTTTTGGGCTAGGGAGTATCTTCCCTTCCCTTGAGAATGACAACATTACAGTATTCAGTATCAACAAGCTCAACCATATTAATGACATTGTCATTATTGGTGTATGTATAGTTGACCTTGGCATCAGTATTCTTGCCTTTAGATGATTCACCTTTCCCATGAGGAGGAAATGGGTCTTTGAAAGCTTGGTGATTTGAGTTCTTGTTGTGACCTCCCACAATAATAACCTCACTATCGATGAGATCTTGGATTTTATGCCGCAATTTAAGACAAGTAGCCATTTTATGACCTTTGTTTTGGTGAAAATCACAATAAGCAGATTCATTCCACAAAGAGGGTCTTGGTTGTGGATCATAAGGTCATGAATTATCTAGTGGAGTGAGTATTTGGATGTCCAAGAGAGTCTTGTAAACCGCATCAAGAGGTTCTCCTAAAGGAGTGAACTCACACTTGGGTCTAGGAGCCCAAGGTTTAGATCTGGAAAATTGTGAAGTACTTGGTTTGGATTCTGCTGTAGCCTGTTTAGTGGCTTTGGCTGCCTGCATTATGGTAGTGAGATTAAAATCAACCTTTGAAGGATTGGGAGTCACAATGTCTACAACTCCATCATTCACAACATTCTGGTTCTTGTTGGGAAATTTGGGTTTATCTTTTCTTGAGGAGGAAGACCCTTGTTTATTTTCCTTGTGTAAGGTTAATTCTCCTTTCTTGACCATAAATGTCTCAATTCTCATAGCTTTCTTAATCATGTCATCGAAGGTTAAAGGACCTTGCAACTATACTTGATACCCAAAGTTGGGAAGAATATTGTCTAGAAAGATGTCCAACTTTTTAGATTCAGGTATTTTGCGAGAATATCATGTATAAAGTTGTTTCCATCTTTGGAGAAATATCAAGAAGGATTCCCTATGATTTTTTTTCAAGTTGCAAAGATCTCAGATGTGAACCGGATGTTGGATGTTGTGAGAATGGTGTTGTAGAAATAAATTGGAAATTTCATCAAAAGTTTTGATGCCAGTTGGTAGCCTAGAGAACCACTCCATAGCTGGCCCTCCCAAACTACGTGGGGAAAGACGCATGAGGTCGGTTTGATTGTGTATGAACTCCATGGAGAGAGAACCAAATTATCTTAGATGATCCTAAGGATCAGAGGTACCCAAGTATTTATCATACTTGGGAAGTTCAACTACTTTAGGAAAAGGAGGCATACATAGACTCTTATCAAACGGGAATAGACAAATACTTTCCAGTGTGAACTATATAGCGGGTTTGTCTTTATCCTTCATGAGTTGAATAATTTTTTCTTGCATACTTTGAACTTGTTTTGTAACTTGGAGTTTTTAGTTTCCTCCTCTTTAGTGGCAAGCATCTCTACATTATAGTTGGAGGGTAACTTAGCCCCTTGATTGGCCAATTCGAGAAGGTATTTCTCTTTTTCCTCATCTAGGAGAATTTACATCATCTTACGGAAATCTTTATTGGCATGAGCATTCATGATATCTACTTGGCCTATTTCTGTTTCCTCATCATTAGGGGGGTCTTGAAAATGGAATTTACCCCTGGTTTTAGAGAGATCATCTCTGTTATGTTCACCTGATTGGTCATGATTTGCCATCTTGCTAGAATGTAAGTGTTCAATGTGTAAAGACTCAGTAAGAGAAGGTTGAGTGTCTTCAGAATTTGGATCCTCTTGTAACAAAGGGTTTCAAACTTGACTAAAATCCATTGGAAATGATTGTTTGACGTAAGGTTGAAGTACCAGAGAGGGAGATCAAGATGATTCCTCACTAGATGTAGTAAAAAATGGTGTGGAAAGCACAAATTCTTCTTGATTGATTGAAGGGAATATTTTTCCACTTCGAGTTGTAACAGTCATAGACAAAGATTGTACAAGGGATGTGAATTAGGACCACACTTGAAACTGTCTCAAAGTAAAAGCATAGAAAGTGACAAAAGCTGAAGTGTACTTGGTGCAAATCATAAAAAATGAGGCTAGAACAGCTGAGAGATGACTATTGTGACACAAGGTATGAAGACACAGTAGAAATAGACCAAAATATATGAGCTAAGACCAATTTAAGCAAGAATCACATAATTCTCAACCCAAGAAATCAAGTTGCAGACTATGTGCAGATAGAAGGGAGATAAACAGACCCAGATCAGAGACCAGATTTAATAGAAAGACACTTGACAGATGGGAAATTGCTCGCTGTTTTGACAAAATGTTGCAGACTCGTGCGAAGTACTATTTCGCGCAAAGATTCTCACAGGCCCGCATGAAACTATGCAGTCCCGCGTGATATATAATGATAGACATGGTGAATAACAATGACCAACTGGTGAATAAAATGACAGCAAGATTGCAAAATGTTGCACGACGATTGTCGATGTATCACGTGAAGTTTCTCAGATAATGATGTGAAGATGGCAGAATTTTGCGCGAGACATGACAGTGAAAAAGTGAAATTCTATAGAATCATACAGTTAAGACCAGATTGTATTTTTTGAGACAAGATCATGCTATTTTCTGATAGAGAGTTCGAGTTACAGATTGTTTTGGACATGTTCAAGTTTGGCAGTTTGTGTGATTTGATGTTTGTTTCAATTTTTTAAATGATACACCCACGCAAAACACATTAACTAGAATATTTGTAGTACCAGAACAAACACATCACAATCCTAGGATAGCCAGGGCAGTATCTGTTGAATCCCCACTTGAACCGAAGTTCAGCTACACTTACTCATAGTGGACAATTTAGAATCTTGGAGGCACGGGCTCCTCCTTACATGTGCACTCACTTCTCAGGCATGCCAAGCTTCGAACCCCAAAGGAATTGATTCCCAAAGGGATGTTGTCTCTACTAAGAGTCCTAAAAGTGTGGGGCATCTTAGCTAGTCTCTAACCTTCCGCACCAATAGATAGAGGATTTTTGGATACTATAACAACAATTTTTAGTAAGGACATCCGTTCAAGTGGTTGTGATCAAGTTATTTTCCCAATTAAGGGGGCTCTCCCAATCCTTTCAAAGAAAGGCTTTCACCTTAACGATGTCAGGACTTTAACGCACCACTAGGGTACTGGAGGAGATTTTGGTTGCCATAATGAATTCACACCTATCCATTGTGAGATTAATCACAATGGCATTTTTTATATACCGGTTCGGAAGGGCTTGGCTTTAGCCTGTTACCGGTTGGGCATCCACTATCACTAGCTCTTCTCAAGCTCTCGGGAGGTAGCCACACTAGAAGAATCATATGAATTTCTCTTACACCTAAGATCCATAAAGGCGAGGGGAGAGGATACGTTCATATAGTTCTTGGAATTAAAAACTAGAAAACACTTCAATCACGCAAGACAATGATTCATTTTAAGCACCAACCGAAGTGTGTTCTAACTACTAAAAATAGACATGAGAGTTTTGTGAAAACACGCAAGGTCTTCGACAAGCATCCTGCAGTAAATACATTAGTAGTTTGTAATTTATTTCTTCATTTCAGCGTCCTGCAAACCACCGTTAAGATGTTTTAGAGATAAAAACCAGAAAAACACAGTCAACAACAAACAAAAACCATCAGTGGTCAGAAAATAGCAGAAACAAAGATATCAAAAACTGCAATTTAAAGATCACTAGAGTCAAATGTCACGTGAAAAAGTATTACGGTTCGCACGAAGAAACCCATCAACACGCACAAAGAAATGCATGTACTTGCAAAACTTCACATAGTTATATGAGAAATGTCGCATGAACTTTCATTATAGAGCCGTACGGACGAAAACCAGAATTGATAAAAAAAAAGTGTAGAATGAGGCCAAAAATTAATTTTTGAGCCCCACGGTGGGCGCCAAAAATGTATATGTTAAATGTGGCCTTGTTATTCAACCATACACTTCAACATAGTCCTTGTTCATCAGCCACATACATAAGTGAATATGAGTTATTCATCCTGCATGCCTGTACGATTCGACCTGTTGCCTTCTATCCAGACGGGGTTTTGAATGGCTCTCAGAATGAGAGTCTCACAACCTAGACCAATCCAAGAACGAATGATTTTTCTCCATGAATGCAATTCAATGCAAGATTAATCTAAGAATGAAAGATGCAAGATTAATCTAAATGAGATTAAACTAAGACATGATAAGAAATATGAGATTAATCTAAGAAAATGAAGCTATTCTATTGCAAAATGAGAGCTTAATGTAAATGAGATTATGAGCTAAAATGCAACAGCAATTCTTTATTCTAACAATGCATAAAAATGACTGAGAGATTTGAATGAGAAATGGGAGCTCTTTTATAGACTGAGAGTCTGCTTAGAATAGAAATTTTCCTTTTTAAAATAAAACAAACAGAAAAGCCAAGTTAAATTAGCAAGCTTTCTTTAAAAGAAAACAATGAACTGCTTTCTCTTTGTTTTTGATTGTTTTCTTTTTGATTTTAACTGTTTTCTTTCTCTTTAAAGCATAGTTAATTCAAAGTTTCCATTTCTGAACTGAAGAGAAGATTTTTGAGAGAATATTTAATTAAATAAATAGAATATGACCTCATAAATGTGTTTTTCTCAATTATTTGAATAATTAAATTCAATTTTT
>MU224050.1:3847442-3862175 GCA_018584345.1 Thuja plicata | reverse complement strand
TTGATTTTGCCTTTTGAAGATATGAGCACATGGATCAACCAAGATTTAATCTCCACCATTGCTCATTTCTTTTTGCCTCTTAATCTCTACCGTCCATTTCTCTTTAAAAGAAAACCTCTCCTTCTCAATTGAGATATAGAAATTTGATGCTATTGTTATGCTGCAGGTTTGGAGAGCAACTTTGGAGGAGAATTTGAGCACTTGAGCTTGGATATTGCATCTTCTCTCTTATTGTCTTCTTCTGTCATGCCCCATGGAAATCCACTTAGATTAATTTTGCACTTGCATGTTAGATTAGATTCATGTTTCCTTTCATAGATTAATCTTGCATTTATATTTCCTTTCATAGAATAATCGTGCATTGTTATCATATAGATTAATTTCCTTTCTTGCATTGTTATCATATAGAATAGCTTTCATTTGCATGCATACTTGATGATCATGGAGACTAGCATTCTTGCTCTTCCTCTTTGAATCTCTTGTTTTATGGTGTACTTGCATGGGCACAAACTAGGTCAATCTGAGGGCCTCCATTACAAACCCTTGCACTCCATGAATAGAGAGCTATGAGTCGCCATTCGAGATCTCATTCTTGAGAAATCTTGGATACAATGATTCATAGAAGTGTGACACATTTTTAGCACATAACTTCTATATGCTTTTCTGATTTTATGATGAATGCAATGATTTATGCAATGGAATGGTAAAATTAATGCCAGTATCTTTTTGGATTTTGATTTTCAATGTATGCAACTTATATAAAATGCACTTTTAAAATGGATTTCAAATGATTAATGATTAATGCTTCTTCTCTTTTGATTTTTTGATGTGATAGATAATGAATAATGATTAATGCTCAATGTTATGAATGAATGAAATAGATAATCTCACATCATTGATTTGAACATAGATAATGTAAATTGAACCCCCAAAATTGATTAACCCCCTTGAACTTGGAAAAATCTTTAAATATATGCAATTAATCTAACATGAAAATGCAATGCAATGCAACTAACTATCATTAGCTTTTTGTGAAAGAAATGCAAAAGAGATATATTATAATCACTGAGTGTTGTGGACCTAGGAGCAAGTACAACCATCACTGACCACATCATGATGATATGAATACCGCTTTCATCACTTTTGCTAATCATCGGGAAACTAGTACAACCCTCACTAGTTGAAAAACCAACTATGGGAGTATGAATACCGGTTTCATCAGATTCAATGTTGCAAGTAGATTTTGGTATTAAGATATGAAAGATCTAAATAACCAAGGTATCTGTTTGCGTAAACAAAGAAAGGTTAATCCTCCTTCCTATATGAAAGTCCTCGATGGTTCTTTGATGACTATGTCCTTAGATGAATTCACACAAGTTGGTGGATCTTCCTCAAAACACTCATTCAAAGTCAAAAAATATCATGTCTTTATCATCGCTGATCTAGTCGAAACATCATCAATTAGCTAAAAAGACATGACAAAGTGCAATGAAGATCATAAAAAATTCCAAGTGTTTTGCCTTGTGTCAATATTTTCAATAGAATTCCAAATATTCTGATCATTTAGGTTTTGCCAATTTTTAATCCTGATAATAAAGTCACGAAGTTCAAGGATCAAGTTGCAAGATCAAATGCTTGGGTTTGAACAATGATATCCATTAAAGGTTCAACAATATCTCTTCTCTGAAGTTCTGAAAATCTGCTTATGATATGTGACCAAAATGTAACACTTTTGAATCTGTTTGTGCCAAGAACCAATGTTTTTCCCCCAAGTGATAAATGTGACCATGTGAACCTTGGGCAAATGAAACTTAGTATGTGATAATGCAGCTGAGAGACTTTATTATGACTATGCACAAATGATGGATGCAATGAAGAATATAAAAATGAGATGATGAAAAGGCAATATGTACAAATGCAACTAGGAAAGACCTAAGAGATCAAAAAGTGCTTCATTACCAGGTTTTCACCTTTTGGGTTTATTGCTTTTTTTCTTTTTGCTTTTTGCTACCGAGGCGCCTATTGCTAGGTTTTCACCAAGGCACTTTTTCTCTTTTTTTTTTAATATCATCAAGGCACCTATTTTCTAGGTTTTCACAAAGACAACCATTTTTTAATTTTTGAATGTTTTTTCTTTCTTCATGCTCAATTTTCTCCTTTTTAATGTTTTTCTGCTTTTCTGTTGTTTTTGACTTTTGAGTTTCCTCATGTTTTTGGATTTTGAATTTTCTCATGTACAAAGATTGATGCTGAAATTATCGGATACACACTTTTCTGATACTCTTTCCTCCTATACTCTTTCATCTGATTAGGTATGAAACCTCTTTATATAGATGTTGTTAATAGACTCTTGCAATTAATCACCCTCACAATTTTCTAGCTTGTAGGTCCCATTCCAAAAGAGGAAGTAATGACAAAAGGTCTGAGCCAATTTTCTTCCCACTTTCCCTTCTTTTCCCTATTTGCCTAGTTTTTAGGGTTTTCTCATAACACTAAGTCTCCCACTTGAAAGGTTCTCAGTTTGATATGCTTGTTGTAGTTTCTTGAGATTATATTCTGATATACCTTCAAATGTTCATAGGCTTGTGTTTGGTGTTCCTCCAACAATTCCAATTGTTGAAGTCGGGCGACCCTATAATCCTCATCATTGATTAATCCATGTAAAGAGACTCTTAAGAATGGGATTTCAACCTCCAAAGGTAGAACATCTTCTACCCCATAAACTAAGGAAAATGGTGTAGCTCCAGTAGGTGTTTGAATGCTAGTTCTGTATACCCACAATGTTGGGTTTATCTGCACATGCCAATCTCTTCCCGATTTGTCAACCGATATCTTCAAGATTTTGAGAATATTCTTGTTTGTGGCTTCAGCTTGTCCATTACCTTGAGGATAGTAAATGGAGGAATAATGGTGTGTGATAAGGATAGTTTCACAAAGTTCATCCACATCTTTGTTCTTGAAATTTTTTCTGTTATCCGTGATGATGGCATGAGGAATACCATATCTACAAATGATATGATTAAGTATAAACATTGAAATCTATTTTCCCATGGCAGTCGTCAAAGGTACGACCTCTACCCATTTGGTAAAATATTTTGTTGTTGTTATGATATACTTGTGACCATTGGAAGAAGGTGAATAAATCATTCCAATAAGATCAAAGCCCCATTGGTAAAATGACCATGGTGTGATAAATGGATGCAATTCTTATGCAGGTGCATGGATCATATCTCCATGGTATTGGCATTTTGCACACACTTCGACAAAGTGGCAAGCATCTTTTTCTAAGGTTTTCCAAAAATACCCCATGTGAAGGATTTTCTTAGCTAAATTCAACCCACTCGAATGTGATCCAAAAATCCCCTCATGAACATATTTTAAATCTAACCTTGATTCCTCATCCTCTAGACACATAAGAAGCGTTCTGTCAAGACCTTTATGATACAATGTGTTTGATAGGATAGTATAACCAACGACTTGTCTTATAAAATGTCATTTTTGAGCATGGGTTTGGTCTATAGGTAAAAATTGGTCTTTAAGATAGGAATAAATTGGTCCATACCAAGGTGAGTCATGTCCATTAACAAGGGAAATAATTTGGGTGTTGGGTAATTTAAAATATGGTTTCACCAAATCTTCCACTAAGAATACATACCTCGCATTTTGATCAGGCATTTGGAGTAATGAAGCCAAGGTAGCCATAGCATCTGTAGCCCTATTCTTGTCCCTTAGAATTTTCTAAAATGTGATTAAGGCAAAGTATTTCTTCCTGTCATCTACCATTCTCTTATATGGCATCAATTTTTCATCCTTAGTTTAATATTCATCATTGATTTGATTGATGACTAATTGAGAATCCCCATAAACTTGTAGTTCTGCAACATTCCATTCTAAAGCCATTTTGATGCCTATGACTAAAGCTTCATATTCTAAAATGTTGTTTGTACATGGGAACAAAAGTTTATAATATTCTGGAATGGTGTACCCTTGAGGTGTTTTCAATAAAGCTCCAGCCCCTGAATCCTTTTGAGTATAGGATCCATCGAAATACAACTTCCATGCCATGGATTCCACATTAACTACTTCTACATCTGGAAATTCAACTTGGATAGGATGAGTAGAGACTATTTTATTTCATCCAATTGAATAGAAATAACTTGGCCTTTGATAGCTTTATGGCTCACATATTCAATGTAGGAATTCACTAAGCACCATTACCCATTTAGCAATTCTTCATGTTAGGGATGTTTTACTAAGCAAGTACTTTAAAGGATCAATCTTTGCAATCAAGTTCACCTTGTGCATCAACATGTAATGTCTTAGGTTTTGTGAGGCAAAAACCACTTCTAGGCAAGCTCTTTCCATGAAGCTATAGTTTAATTCATATTTGATCAAAGTTATACTCAAATAGTAAATAACTCTTTCTTTTCCTTCATTATCCTCTTGTGCAAACAAAACTCCTAAAGATCTTTCCATTGCTGAAATATATAGTAATAATGGTTTTCGTTTGATAGGAGGCATCAAGATAGGTGGGTTGACCAAGTATATTTTCAACAAAGTGAATGCTTTTTCACATTCACCATCCCATGTAAAAATGGTATCCTTATGTAGCAATCTTGTGAATGTATGGCATTTTTCTGCCAATTGAGAAATTAACCTCCTAATGGATTGAATTCTTCCTTGAAGTGACCTCATTTGACTAATATTTTTGGGAGTTTCCATTTCCATTATTGCTTTTACTTTCTCCAGATCCACTTCTATGCCTTTTGCAAAAACTATATAACCTAAGAGCTTGCCGGATTTAACCCCAAATGCACATTTATTTGGGTTTAATCTCACTTTAAATTGTTCCAACCTTGTGAAAATATTCTCTAGTATAGGAAGATGATCTTTTCTTTGATGTGACTTAGCTAAGATATCATCCACATATCCGTCTAGGAAGGTATGCATCATGTCGTGGAAGATAGTGGTCATTTCTCTTTGGTAAGTTGCTCCAGCATTTTTGAGGCCGAAGGGCATCACATTCCAACAAAAGGTTCCCCAAGGGCATGTAAAAGCAGTCTTTTCTTGGTCTTCAGGGGCAATACAAATTTGATTGTATCCACTAAATCCATCCATTAATGAGAACATAGAATGTCCCGCCGTTAAATCCACTATAGCATCCATGCTAGGTAATGGAAAATTATCCTTAGGAAAAGCAAGGTTAAGGTCTCAATAATATGTGTATACTCTAATGGATTTGTCATTTTTGGTAATTGGTACAATGTTGGAGATCCATTTTGCATAAGCTATTACTCTTATGAATACAACCTTTAATAGCTTTTCCAATTCTGCTTTGACTAATAGAGCTACATGTGGATGCATTTTTCTCAACTTGTGATTTACAAGTTTGACGTTGGGTCTCACATTAAGATGGTGCATTATGAATCTTGGGTCTAACCCTGGCATGTCAACATATGACCATGCAAATTTGATTTTCTTTTCTTGAAATAATTGGATGAACTCCTTCCTTTCTAACGGGGTTAATGATGCTGATAAGTGAATAAACTTTGGTTCCAAGTCGGTTCCAATGTTAACCTTTTCCATTGGCTCTATGAGAATAGGGGATATCTCATCATAATGTTTAGGTAGGGTATCTAACCTATCTTCCATAGGTTCCACAGTTGGGTTTTCACCTTTGGAAACATTCAATATTTTTACTTTTTTAGGATCTAACACTGCCACATGGTGGTTTTCATCACTAGACCTTTTCATTTTTTTGAATTTATTTATTAAATTTTGTGGATTGAGAGGTTGGACCCCTACCTCTATCATCATGTTTGGATTGTATTCATTGGTGGAAGAAGATGGCTCAACCGTGTTTAGGTATTGGGCCATTGCATTGTCATTGAGAAAGTATAGTAAGTCACTTGGTTCGGTTAAATCCCAATTAATGAGTTCGGGATGAAGAAGGGCTAAAGACTCATTAGGAAAGTTGTCATTCAAAGGATTGAAGGACATGACCTTGTTTTATGGTTCGTACATTATATCACTTAGGTCTATAACATGTGCTTACTCAAGGTGTTCCATGGAAGTAGGATAAAAAATTTCCTCACTAGAGTCCTCATGGATTTCCATGGGAAAGGATGCGTGTGGATTAAATATAACATTTGAATCACCCCCCACAAAGTTACCCAAGTTTCACCTATCCATTGGTTTCCCCTAGATGCTTAACCTACATTAGATTCTTGAGGCTCATTTGATGCTTGTGTAGAATTCAAACTTTGATTCTCGTTGTCTTGACTTTTGGCATTAGGAATGGTAGCATATGTATGAATAAAATCAACCTATTTATCATGACAAGAGTCTTTGGATAGGGAATCCCACTCATAATATCTAGAATCATCCTCACTCTTGGATCCTACCATGTGTATATTCTCATGAAAATCATGCATAGGGCTTGAACTTTCTCCTTTGTCTTGATAACCTATTCCAAATTTCTCATCCTTTGACCTCCAAGGAGGTTCAATGGGTTCTAGCAATCCTCTATTTTTTATTCCTAAGGGCCCTCTTCCCTTGTATCCTATTTTTTTCATAATTTGAATTCCCTTTCCATATTGATTGGTTTGGATATTGATATGTTGCACTCTTTCAACGAGATTGTTTGAAGTATCTTCCTCTTTGTAGAGCCATTGTAAAAGTTCATTATCCTCCTTTTCTAGGGCTGATTTATCACTCTCTCTTACAAAATGAGAGTTATATTTGTGAGGTAGATGAGAACTTGATGGTTTCCCATGTGTCTTTGGGGAAGTTGGCAAATCAAATAGGGAAACAAAATATTCCCTCACTCCTTTGGAATTGATTTTACATTGCTTTTCAAACTTATGCATCATCTCATTCATCTTTTGGTAATGATCCTTCTTGGTTTGTTCTTTCTAATCCTTGGAGGGTTTAAAAATTTCTACCTTTGGTGTAGAAGCTTTAACTAAATTTTCATGTGAGCTTTGACCCTCATAACTCACTTTTTCCTTTCCCTTAGTTGATGTTGATGAGTTAGTTTGATTAGGATTAGAGGTAAATGTAGCATTTGATGTTAACTTGGAACCTTCCTCTTTATCTTGTTCAATGGTGACATTGGGAATGATGCCTTCCCTATTATGAGGAATAAATAATTCATGAAGAGGTTTCAATGTGTTGCAATATTGAAAGGGATTAGAATCTCCTCCAATTGTGATTTCTTCACCCATGTGTGGAAATTTAATACATTGATGATAGGTGGAAGGCACCGCTTGCATCTCATGAATCCATGGCCTTCCCAATAATATATTATAAATTAGCTTCATGTCAAGGACTTGACATATGGTGTCTTTCTTGATAGGTCCAACTTGAATAGGTAACACTATCATGCCTTTTGAAGATCGTTCTTCCTCATCATAAGCCTCGATGTTAATCTACTTTTTAGGATCAATGGATGATTCAGAAAACCCTCAAGACTTGACAAGGTTCAATGTGAAAATGTTGAGACCAGCTCCTCCATCAATGAGGACTCTTTTGACACTATGCCTTTGGATTAAAACTTCTATATGCAAGGGCAAATTTTGAGGATGGGTAATGGACATATCATCTTGTTCTAAAAATGAAAGGCAATGTGGTGCAACAAGACATCCTACCATATTTTGAAACTTATCTTCCTCCAAAGTTATAGGAACATTAGTCTCCACTAGGGATTTTTCCAAGATCTCCTTGTGATTGGGAGAAAGTTTTAATAACTCCAAAATAGAAATTTGTGCTCGAGTCTTTTGTAATTGATCAACCAAACTATAAGGCTTTGTTGTAGTAGATATTTTTTTATCCAAAATAGTTGATTGTGTAGGACCAATAGGTTTAGGAGCACCCCCTTGTAGGGTAATCCTTGATGCTTTACCCCTAGTGATGGCATTATAAGTCTCCATTTTGGGTTATTCCTTAATCACCACAACATTAACAACATTCTCATGTCTGGATAAGGTATTGATAGTATAGTCATAATGATGAGCAAAATTGACATTGTTGTTACCTTTAGAATTTTTGCCTTGGTTGTTCGAATTTGAATACTCACCTTTCTCATGATTAAAGAAAGGTTGTTTAAAGGCCATATGATCCTCATTGTTTTGGGGCCCTTCTATCTTAATTACACCATTGTGAATCATATCTTGCACCACATGTCTTAGGCGCATGCAATCATTTGTTTTGTGTCCTCGATTCCTACGGTATTCACAATGATTGGACTCACTCCACAAAGTAGGCTTTAGTTGTGGTTCGTAGGGTTGAGCCCTAGGTAAGTCAATAATATTATTATCAATTAGGGTTCTTAATGCATCCTCAAGTGGTTCACCCAAAGGCATGAAATTCCTTCTAGGCGATGGAGCAAAGAAGGGTTTAGGCTTATTGGCCTCTTGATTATTCCCAAAGTTGTTATTATTGTTGTTGTTATTGAAAGGCACTTTGGGTGCTTGACTTGCATTGTTAACTTGAGTAGGTTTTCTTGTGAGGGTAAAAGGAGCGGTCTTAAAATTATTAGCTTCCACACTTCCATCATTGACTACACCTTTGTTATTGTTCCTTACCCAAAATTGATTATTGTTAGGAGGATTCCTATTTTGATTGTTATTAGAGGTATTGTTGTTAGAATTATTATTATCCTTATAAAGTTTAAGTTCTCCACTTTTAACTAATACCTCCTCTGTAGTAACTCCATTCTAAATTAGGTCTTGGAAAGACCTAGGACATTGTAATCTTAACCAATAATTCATCTAATTACTCAAGCTATTAATGAAGATATCCATCTTCTCCTTTTCAGGTACACTTCAAGGGTATCTAATGAATACCGCTCTCCACCTTTTTAGGAAAAGTAGGAATCCTTCTCCCTCATGTTGCTTGGTATTACATAAGTTAATCATCGTAACCTCGTGTTAGATATTATAGGAATAATGAGTTACAAATTTGGAGGCCAATTCCTCAAAAGTGCGGATGCCAGAGGGTAACTTGGAAAACCACTCCATTGCCATGCATCATAAACTTCTTGAGAATAACCTCATTAAATATGTTGTGTCATGCATGAACTCCAAGCTCAATGAACAAAACTCCCTGAGGTGATCTTGAGGATTAGATGCTCCTTCATACTTGTCATACTTAGGAAAAACAACATTACTAGGGAATGGGACCATAATTAGTGTCTTGTCAAATGGAAATGGACACAATGCCTCGATAGAAAAGGGTTTAGGAGCCCCTTCTTGTTTCATCGTATCCAATTACATTTGGAATAATTTAAATTGTTTATTCATGATGTCAATAGGGTTTTCTTCATATTCTTTTTGTTTCAATTGATAGACATCAAAATTGTGAGGGAGTTTAGTCCCCGCTTGTGTTAGGTCTAGAAAATACTTTTCCCTATCTCATTCCAATATTTTCTCCATGAATTTCACGAAGAATGAGATTTGAACCACCTCATTAAATTTATATTTAGTGACCTCTTCATCATTAGGGTCAATATTTCCGCCATTGTTATTAGGGTCTACCCCTTGATTATTAGGTTCAATTCCTCTTCCATCAACCCCGTTATTATTGACCTCGTCATTTCCATTGTTATTGATATTATCTCTGTTGGGGTGATAGATTAGATCAGGATCCATGTTTCCAAATGGAAAAGCCATGTTTGGTTCTAATTCTTTTGTTGGTTGCGAAGAAGTAAAAGTATCACTAGGAAAAGGAATCTCCTGCCTTAGATAAGTTCCATTGGATTGTAGGGTAGACTTGACGTAATGTGATTAGGTGAAATCTGGCATGAGCATAAATTAAGAAAAGCTTGGCTTATTTATCACCTGATTGATCAATCCCTTAATGATTTTGCGATTTGTCCAATAATGGAGGATTTTGATCAGTTTGAACTTATACACAGGTAAAATCTCCAAAAGGGTATCCAAAAATATGATCAAATAGTTTATGGGCATAACTTCCTTGCAGTTTAGGAGTCACTTTACACCGTATATGTGTTGAATGGAATTACTGTACGCGACACTCTATAGATTGCAGTTGGCATTTGCCTATTTGTAGGTGGTGTTTAATAGTTTGTAGGCATTAATGTCGAGTGATTTATGTAGTACTTAAACACTGATAGACATCATTTCAATTGTGTAGGCATTACATAAAGTATTAAAGGCGTTGTTTAAACTCTTCTACACGACACTTTGCAGATAAGGTTGGTTTTTCATAGTTTTTAGGGTTTTAAAAATATTAAGTCTATGATCAGATCTGTCAAATGGTATTTTTTGTTTGAAAATGTAAATACAAATGCAACACACACATCAAGTTTGCATAATAACCCAAAAACACAGTAAGTGTATGTTCTCGGTCATTTTAATGAGTCTTGAACAAGAATATCTTCCAAACAATCTACCTAGAGTCAGATTTGGTTCTTAAACAATGTTGGATCTAAAAGGTATCTTGCTATTTAAAAAGGTTTTATTGAACACCTCCGTTCTAAACCATGAAAAGTTCTTTTACCCCCTTGCGGGCTTCCCACACGCACAAAAGTACAATTTTGTGCAATCTTGAAGGACTACTAGAGGAAGTGAAGAAACTTAAGCATAATTTAGTAACTAAAAACCATTAAGGTAGAGTGCATTTGTTTATAGTGGGTCAGATAGTATCGCGACTTAAGCAATTTTATCCCATTTTGGGTTGTTCCCTCTCATTGTCCTCTTAAGGATGTACTCGGGAGGCAGGCCCTCTATAGATCTAGCTAACTAACATCTATATGGAAAGCAAACATTTGAACTTAGTCAAACAAGTTTGGGAGTTTGATTCAATCAAAGAGTGAAGAGAATATCCCTATTATTTTCCTTCATTCCAAATACTTCAAGCACAAATGTTCTTTTTCAACCTCTTAACTAGGAGGTTCTTAAAAAAATGAAATATTTGGTTCAATTTCCTCTCTTTCCTTCTACCACCCAAACTCAACACTTTTGGATTTTTGATCAACTTCAAAAATTTGAGAGCATATACCTAATGTTTTGTTTGGAATGGAAAATAATAGGGTGTCCCTATTAGCTAGATATTAATGAAATTTTCCACAGTTTAAACAAAGCAAGCTTGATATGAAAAATACCTCTTTTTGTAGCTAGCAAAGGCTAGGTGCTTTTTTGAGGTTTTTTGCTTTTTTATTTGCTCACTCACCTAGTGGCGATTATTCTATCTCCGTCTCCTCCAACAAGGTTAGTCAACACAAACAAACAAAGTGAAGAAAACCTCAAATTGGAATTCAAAATGCACTTAAGTTTCTTAGCAAGATTTGCAAAAACACCTTAAGAATTTAATGCAGAAAATTAATTCAAAGAGGAAATTTTTTTATTGTAAGCACTAATGACTTTGACATAATGCTCATATAATTCCTGGTCCTTTTCTAAATATTCCAAAATCAAAGCACTATGAATTTGCTTTAAGTACTTGTTTTGGACTCTTACCTCCTTGTTTTGCCTTTTGATTCACACATCTGATTCCTGCACCTTTATGTGTAAACACAGTAACAGAGAGTTAATAAACTGAAAATATCAATTTTCAAGTGATAAAAATAAAAAAACAACAAGCGTCATTTTGCAACTTATAGGCATTATTTTGCAGTGACTTAAGCGTAACTTTGTTGTGACCTAGGCGTTACTTTGCAATAAACTAGGCGTTACTTAAACAATTACAATCGTTAAAAGATAAATCACAGGCGGTGAAAAGCATTTAAATTGTGACACAAAAAATTTCACAGGTGGTGAAAGAATGCTGATAGACGTGATTTCCTGAGTTACAGGTGTCGCTTTACGTGCACAGGCGACACAATTTATCTGACAGGCAGTGAAAGAATTTAAGGCAGAGAAAGAAGGAATTTCTTAGGCATCACTTGTCCGCTGGCATGCATCATTGTTCTGCTTGTAGGCATCATTTGACTTGCAACCTGCAAAGTTAGTAGAAAAATGCACCAAAAACACACAAAAAATGATAAAAATGACAAATAGAGGCTCAAAGCCCCACGGTGGGCGCCATTTGTGTGTGAATAAATTAAACATTAATGAGATTAGTTTATTTAACTATAATTATATGGAATAATAAAGACAAATTAAGCTAATAATTGTAATTTAAATCAATAAGCATCCCATGACTCTTTATCTAAGCATGTTAATAGAGCTCTCAGCCTTAATCTCTACTAATGACAGTCCTAGAATGAGAATTTTGATAAAGATATGCCTAATCTAGCTAATCTAACTCAAATTCTTTCCATTGCTATGATATTTGATTCAAATGCTCTAAAAAATAATCTCAATCATCCTCAATTGCTATGATAATTCTCTCAATTGCTATGAAAATGCCTATAATATGGATGCTTTGCATTCAAATTTTCTAGGATCCCTTATGCTCTCAAAATGGCTTAAGATTTTCCCAAGTGTAGGGGGTAGAGTTAATTAATCATGATCAAGCCTTGGTTAGGTGAAAGGATTTGAGATGATTTCAAATAGGGGGGACAATTTAAATGCTCATCTCAAAGGTTTGGACAAAGAGACAAATTTGAGTGATTGAGATTCAAAGTTCAAAATGAGTGATTGAGATTGCAAATTAGGAGTGATCCATGTGCTTTTCTTTCTCAATTCTCATTGGTTCCTCAAATTATTGTTGGAGGATATTAGGATTTGTTAAATTCAATCAATTAATTAATTTAGCCATGTAGGGGAATAGGTTGGATTTATTTTTTGATTTAAACTATACAATTAATTGATTAAAATCAATTGTATAGTTTCATTAATCCCTTTAGGCTTATATTTAATCATTTGATATTATTTATTAATTAATCCTTTTATTTGAATTATTTTATCCCAATTTGATTAATAAATGTCCACTTGATTTTGATTTGACCCATTTTGATGAGATTTGAAGCATTTTTCTGAGATTTGCAGATTTGCTTTATTAGAGAACACCTGCCCAGTTTTAGGTATCTACAGTCCTAAATAACTATTGGCAAGTTGACTACCTAAGGATGCATGACTCATTTTGTGTTGTCATCATGGCAACAAAGTCATGTTTAGTTTCTGTCATGAAAGACAAAATGACTAAGTAAGGAAAATAGGGCAGACAAAGATACTTAGCGATCAGCACATTAGCGCACGTGTGAGAGATCGATTCAGCTTATGCGCATTTAGATATATGTTGTATTACATGTGTACATGCTACATCTAGACATGCATAGTACAAAACTATAGTACGGAAAAGTTACAAGCAAATTAGTAGACCAGCAGTCCATAAAATAGAGCATGGAAGCCGACTAAGTGTTTTGATCAGCGTGTGTTATTTTATAATGTAATGGCTAAGCGCCTTTTGTTATATGTTTGTAATGTTGTAATTATCATTTTAGTAAACACACATGAAGCCAACTTGTTTGAAAGCATTGTATATTTTGTTTTAGGGCCGACTAGTGTTTTGTTTTGGGTCGCGCCTATTCGGATTTGAATATATAAGTATGTAATGTAAATATATGATAGAAGTGTCAATTATCATGTAAGAGGAAGATACAAAGGGAAAGTACTATGAAGTTAGGATATGATATAGCTCTTTGAGAGAGTAAGAGCATACACGCATACACAAAACTGATCAGACAATAGTGTCAACACATCAGTTCATTATGATATAGTGCATATCATCTTTCAGAAGGTTGTAGCCTTCATCTTATTGGGTAGTAAGCCTAGGCAGTGAGCCATATACCTTTAACAGGGTTTTGTAAAAGACTCCTAATAGGGTCTGACCTTTAACCAGGTCATTGTACTCATATTGTAAAGACTACTTCTAACAGGGCAAAGGAACTCTCACAAGTTCATTATACTTAGTACAATATTTGTGGGTACTAATTCCCACCAGGGTTTTCCTCTGATCAAGGTTTCCCCATAATCATATCATGTGTTATGAGTTGTTATGTTAAGCTTCATTCTATGTATGTTTGATTTATGTTTAAGTTGCTGAAAAGTAATTAATAGACAAACACTGATTCACCCCCCCTCTCAGTGTTTCTAACAATTGGTATCAGAGCTCTGGTCCTCAGCAAATAATTTTAACCACTTGAGGAGATCATGGACTCAACAGAAGCAAAACACTTGAAAAAGAATCTTGAAGCAGCTCTTGAAGATCTTGATAGATCTGAAAAAGAAAATGAAGAACTTAGACTGAAAGTTGATGGCTCAGAAATGCTTATCAAGAAACTAAGAAAAGATTTGAATGATTGTTCTACAAGTGACTTAGGGAAAATGATCAAAAATCTCAATGAAGAGAATATGTCTCTAAAAGATAAAGTTGAGAATCTGGATGAACAGCTCACAGACAGCCAAATTTCTATTGAAGAAAAGATCAAAGAAAGAAAGCAACTAGATGATGAACTTTTAAAAGCAAACATGAAAGTTCTGGAATTGGAAAACATAAAAAAGAAGTTGTAATCTGAATTAATAGAAGCAAAGGATACGGTTGATAAACTTCACACAAGTTCTGATTCACTTCAATCTCAGCTCAATGCACAAAAGCAAAAAGGCGACACTACTGGTCTTGGATTTAATATAACACAAACCGAAGTCAATTCATTACAAGAAAGAGAGAAACCTCATGAAGCACTTTTAGAAGCAAGGAAAGTTGAAAATGTTGAAGAGATTAAAGCAGATCTACCAAAAAGGGAAATCAAGCAAGTTAACAGAACTT
>MU224050.1:3828002-3847342 GCA_018584345.1 Thuja plicata | reverse complement strand
GTGGTTGGTATACTCACCTCTGAGTATGCACCTATGAAATCATGGTTACAAGAACATTATATTGCTATGTGCATTCATGCATTGTCTAAAATGCATCAGGATCAAAGTTTCAAAATCTCTGGGTAATCTGCGTACGGTTGCAAACATTAAATACGGTAGATTGTATAAAAGAAAGAAAGTATTTGATCATCTTTACATTTTCATTCAAAGAGCACAAAATTTGGAGAGCATTGGAGCACTAGACATCAAGGCATGAAGGCATAACAGATTTGGCAGCTAAGCAAACGGATAAGAAGTTTGGAACGGAACCCTAGCAGTCATGCCATTTTATAATTTCGTGAAACCCTACTTAAGAAAATTCCAAGTAAGTATGGCGACTCCAGTTGTGTTTGATATAGTAGAGAGGAAGAGATTTGTATTCAAGAGGCATCCATTCAAATCCATACTGGATGATGTGGAAGGGGATTTCTCCAAAACCCCGCTAGGTGTTGTTCACGTGGAAGATATCCACGCGTATATTTATTGTAAGAAGGAAACATTAGGAGATGTCAAAATAGCTACTCATATGGCATCCATGATGAAACCTGACTACACATTCAAAGATGAATTCATGCACTTGATTGATAGCCCTATCTTCGAGTATTCTAATGCGCATGAGTTTGATGAGCCTGAATGGGTAAAGATTTTGTTGAGCAGAATACATGATGATCTTTACTAGATTGGTGAGGTCCCTGTGTGTATCACCACATACCTAATTCATGAATTAACTAGACTTCCCAACACTAGACCACTCTTTCCCACTGGCAAGGATGTCAAAAAGTAGATTGAACAAGTTTGTCTATCCAGAAGTGACAAGCGCGGAATGATAGTTGACCCTATCAAAGAAGATGACATAAAACTTCTGACAATGATACTTGGGTATAAGTTTCAGCAAGCAAGCAGGTTGAACAGTGTCTCTGTAGCAACAATCCTAGCAGTTATAAGAATGGTGAAGGACAACACTCAATACAACATATGTGAGATCTTGCGTGGTCAATTGATTGACAACATCCGAATCATCAAACATGACAGGAGCAAGACATTCAGGTTTGGATCTCTGATCATCTAGTTGTATTTCCATATAGTTGGAAAGGCTGCAAACCTTTACCTAGATAGGAGCAAACCCATAATGTCTCAGATATCACTCAAGGTCACATTAGAGAGCAGTGCAAGGGATTCCATGGATATGGATATAAAGACATTCATGATCAAAATGCAGAATAGGTACTGATTATCTGAGAAGATAGTTGACAAATACAAGGATACCATATGTTTCATGGTAGAAATAGATTGCACATGCACGGAGGCAGTTGAACCTAGAACCAAATGGATTCATCCTCTTGGTTATGAACTAGAAGAACATGTGCTTGAAGGATATGTGCAAGTTCTATTATCAGCGCCCAAAGATCCTAATGAGCCTAGGTGGGGCACTTATAGAGAGAAGACCAATGAAGTGGATACTATCTTACACAGTGCTGATAATGAAAGGAAAGCATCCAGAATTACATCCAACACACTGAAAGTTCATGGAGTCACCCAAGAAGATCTTGACAAAGCCAGAGATGCCAAGATAGCAAAAGAACTTAAGAAAGCTAAACAGAGAAGAAGAAGAAAGTAGAGAGCACCTCTGCGCCCTCTACCACCATTGACTTAGATTCATCTCCACTATCTACACCAAGCAAGAAGACTAGAGGAAGAAAATAGGTGCCTACAAATCACCCGTCCTCAAGCAACACTCAGAGCAAAGCAAAGAATACTCAAGCTCCTCCCGAGGTAGGATTTAGACCTAGTCTAAATATTTTGAGGAACATGATTTTTAATTAAGGGAGATTAGATACACTATATAAAGTCTATGACAAGTATCAAGAAATTGATAATACTGAGATACACTCTATGATCATATCTCATATGATCAAGTTCAAGAAGACAGTTCTTGAACTCAAGACAGTAATACCGGATCAGTTATGGAACTTGTTGGAGATCATGAAAAGACATGCAATTGAGGAAGATATGAGGATAAGAGAAGAAACATTGGATACTCTTCTTCCTGTATGCTCGCATGATGAGAAGGCTATATTGTTAGATCTGGTGAAGCCTCATCTCCAAACTAAGACAAGGACCCTACAAATTATGAACAAGGAGTATGAACAGATAAGTAAGGAGACTGAAAAGGCATTTAAACAAGTCTTTATGGACAGACACATGTATCCACCAATGGCGCCTACAGCAAAAGTTACTCTAGCTCCTCCCAAACAGGCTACAACACCAGTGATTCAGATTGTGCATATGATAGGTCCACAGGCCTCAGCGCCCACAGTGACAATAACTTCTGATACAGATAAAGATTCAGAAGACACTATAGTAGTTGACAATGTCACGATATCCATGACTGCATCTGAAAAAGATATGGACAAAGTTGATAAGGCATTTGTAAGCACTAAAGAAATGTGCACTGATGATACCGCTGCACAACAAGATGAAGCTCCCATCAATGATCAAACTGACATAAATGAAGATACTCAAGATGATACTCAAGATAATATTCAAGGTGAAAAGACACCGATAAAAGAGAAACCAGTAAAGGTTGAATGCATGGATACCAGTCAGAACACTATATTCTCACCATCCACTCAACCATCTACCTCATTGTTGTCAAGGTTAACTCCTGATTTAGCAAGTTTGGATGCATGGGGAGAAGAAGACCTAATAAAAATCAGCGTTCTTGCTATGGAAAAAAAAAAGGAAAAACAAGTGATGAGGAAACCTCTCTTTTTGGAAACAGTGAACATTTTGAATGATTTAGTGCCTGCTGATCAGAAAGTAGACAAAGTCCAATCAGTTGAAGATGTGGACAACATTTTTTCAAACTTCAAATCACACTTTATAAGCTTAGTAGACTCTTCTGCTAAGATTGCAGAAGATGAATACAAGAAGGAGAGACTGGATGATTTGCTAAAGAACTTTACCTTAGACTTGAACTCCTTAAAGATTGGGCAATCTATATTGAAGGAATTGGCAGATAAAGGAAAGAGAGTCATAGAAAACTGTATGGACAAAGTAAAGCTCACCTCTGAGAACACCAAAAAGGTAGAGGAGGTAGAGTTAATGATAGATAGCATAAGAAAATCAGTTGAAACTTTGACACAAGACATGAACATATGCAACAATGTCTACCAAGGGCAGTTAGATAAAATTGAGAAAGTAAAGTTAGAAATCAGAAAGATAAGGGTAAGGCAAACCCAATTAAATGCACTTGCGCCATCCTTAGCAATCCTCAATGAGAACATCAAATAGATTGATGCCACTATTGTGACATATGATCATGGTCCCTGCATGGATTTGATAAAAATGGAGACGCTGACATATGCATTGTGTGCGCATCTACAAACAGTTGATGCTATGAAAGCATTTTGGCAGAAAGAGATCCAATCTCTTAAGATTGCATACCATGAAGTGTATATGGAGTAAGTATGTAGTAGACTTACAAGTTTTGTACACCTTTGTAATTAATGTCAAAGGGGGAGTAATATAAAATGTGTATATGCGGAGAAGTATATGTATATATGATGTTATACAGTCACTTTTTGTGTTAAGTCATTTTGAGTAACTTGGCCACATTCCTTTGTTGCCATAAATGACAAAGGGGGAGATTGTTGGCAATTTGACTACCTGAGGATGCATGACTCATTTTGTGTTTTCATCATGGCAACAAAGTCATGTTTAGTTTCTGTCATGAAAGACAAAATGACTAAGTATGGAAAACAGGGCAGACAAAGATACTCAGTGATCGGCACATCAACGCACATGCGAGAGATCGATTCAGCTTATGTGCATTCAGATATATGTTTTATGACATGTGTACATGCTACATCTAGACACACATAGTACGACAAAGTTATAGGCAGATCAGTAGACCAGCAGTCCATAAAATAGAGCATGGAAGCCGACTAAGTGTTTTGATTAGTGTGTGTTATTTTATAATGTAATGGCTAAGCACCTTTTGTTATATGTTTGTAATGATGTAATTATCATTGTAGTAAACATGCATGAAGCCGACTTGTTTGGAAGCATTGTATATTTTATTTTAGGGCCGACTAGTGTTTTGTTTTGGGTCGCACCTATTCGGATTTGAATATATAAGTATGTAATGTAAAGATATGATAGAAGTGTCAATTATCATGTAAGAGGAAGATACAGAGGGACAATACTACAAAGTCAGTATATGATATAGCTCTTTGAGAGAGTAAGAGCATTCACACATAAATGAAACTGATCAGACAACAGTGTCATCATAGCAGTTCATTCTGATATAGTGCATATCATCTTTCAAAAGGTTGTAGCCTTCATCTTATTGGGTAGTGAGCCATATACCTTTAACAAGGTTTTGTAAAAGACTCCTAACAGGGTCTGACCTTTAACCAGGCGATTGTACTCATATTGTAAAGACTGCTTCTAACAGGGCAAAGGAACTCTCACAAGTTCATTATACTTAGTACAATATTTGTGGGTACTAATTCCCACTGGGGTTTTCCTCTGATCAAGGTTTCCCCGTAATAATATCATGTGTTATGAGTTGTTATGTTAAGATTCATTCTATGTATGTTTGATTTATGTTTAAGTTTCTGAAAAGTAATTAATAGACAAAGATTGATTCACCCCCCCTCTCAGTGTTTCTAACAATGACCCACATATTTTGAAATGTTCCCATGTTGTTCCAGAATGTCAAGTTTTATGTAACTTGATAAGGGTGCATTTTTTAGAACTACCAATTTTGGCACGCCCGATGGGACTATTCTTAGCAAACAAGTCTTTGAAGTCAGAAATATTTTTATTACTTGCTAGTTTTGATATTCTACCAGTGAGTTTCAGACCTGTGAGAGGTTTCTTTTTGCATATTTGGCGAATTTTTTGAGGATGAATCAAAGGACTAGTATTACATTTTTTTACGAGAATAATTGAAACCAAGAGTTCAAAATCTTTCGATTATTTGCAGTTGTCCCCACCCAGAAGACAAGGAAGGACAATAATGAGAAATCTTCCATAAAAAAGAGTCCAATCAACACCTCCTACAAGAGAAATGAAAAGGAGATGGAGGCCATCAAAAAAGGAAGTTAGTAGACATTCAAACTCACCAAGTTGCAGAGCAGAACCTTCAACTTCTTTCTTTTCTGTTGTTTCATTTCCAACAGTAACCAATTCTCTATTTGCATTCAGTACTTCATTCTCAGCAAGTACTTTATTTTTAGCAGTATCCAATACATCTGTACCTATAACAAGCATATTTGTACCTACAATTTTTATAATAGTACGAACTACTATCAGGGCAAGACAGCTTGCATTTGTGTATTTTAACCAAGGTAACCCACTCATTTTTTCTCAGCATCATGATATACCATTGAAAATTTTGAAGAGCATGTCTGAATTTAATGGAGAGAGTCAAACCATTTATTTTGAATATAATAGAGACATGGCTACTCTCTATAATGTTCACCACATCACTGAAGAAGATATATCTACCAAGCTATTAGCAACTTCACTGAAGAGGAAAGCTTTGCAATGGTTTAGAACTCTGGCGGTTGGTTCAATTGATTCATGGGACCAAATTCAAGATGCATTATCAAAAGAATTGAGTACAAGTTAGACCATTTGTCTCTAGTGGAGCAACTCACCACTATTAATCAGGCTCCTCAAGAGAAAATGACTGATATCAACACACACTTTCAGAGGACATGGAACAAAATTCCTATTACGGTAAGACCTTCAGCTGACTATGCTTTCTTGTATTATTTTAAGAGTTCTAATAGTGATATTTCAGTAATGATACAATCCATGGGGGTACTTCTTTTCCCCAAGCATTTGATAATGTTGTTAGAGAAGAAAATAGCCTTATTCAGGAAGGAAAGATAGCTCCTAGGCCACCTATGCCCATTTTCCTAGATATACAGCCTAATATGCCTCTGAGAATACCACCTTTTGCTCCTTTTCTTGTTGTCCTAGCTTTACCATTTTCTGCAACAAGCGATTTAGCTATTTTAGGTCCTTCAGAGGAGTTGCAAGACATTAAAAGCAGCCAACAAAAGATAGAGAATATTTTTCAAACCTTGGGAAATGAGTTAGTGAGCCTAAAAAAGCAACAATTCCAAGGTAGACAGCCTTACCGGAAGAAAAATCAAGGTGGTAATTAGTATTACCAACAAAAAAATAAAATTCTAGGGTAACAATAGTAGAATCAAGGTGGTAGACAACCATATCAAGGAAATTACCAAGGAGCCATTCATAATTTGAATCAAAGGTCATTCCAATCTTATGCTCCAACACCATTGAATGTTGTTAGAGACCTTGTACCAACTCAAAACAATGTGGAAGTGGAGTATCAGTGGTTTTATATGTGCAATCAAGCACATAATCAACCTACCTATTCAAACGGGGTTATAAATCAAGCATTGATGGTTCATAGTGCATCAAGTTCACAACCAGATGCAACTAATGATGGATTAAAACATTAACAAGATCCTACTCCAACTGATAGTTCTTTCCTTAATTGGAAAGGAGAGGAGTTCTGTGGAGTAAGTAATGATTTTCCAATTGTAGCTAACACTAGAGCCAAGAAAAGAGCTCTGGAAAAAAGAAAACAACAATTAAGGGTAAAGAGTCTGCAATTGTAGAATCATCAACTGCTCAAATACCAAATGTGTCGCAAAGAAACCCTACTGTACCAACTAAGGAGAAGCCACAATCAAAGTTGGATCATGTTGGTGTTAAGGTACATCACAAGGTGCATGCGATTGTGCCTTTCAACATTGTGGAGAATATAAAGAAAATGAATGTCACTATGGCAATGTGGGATTCACTGGCTATTCTAGAGCAAACTGATTTGTTGAAAAATTCTTTATCAGAAGAGAAGGCTCCTAAACAAGTTGTTGATGAACCCCTTAAAGTTGTTTTGATGAATACTGTCTAGGAAGTTACTCCTCAAGACAACAACAAGATACAAGGTAAAAATGTGAAACCTCCCCCTTTTTATGTCTTTGATAATTGGGGATAAGTTAGTACATAAATATATGATGGATAGGGGAGATACTAGCTTAGTTATGCCTAAGAAAAAATCCTGATCAATTGGGATTAACTTATCAGCCTTTAGAGAAAGGGGTAGTGCAATTAGATAGCTCAATTGTCAGTAAAATCTGTGTGATTAAGGATGCCAACTTGATACTCCATGCCTTTCCCAATTTCTCAATTCCACGAGACATATTTGTCATTGATCCCTCTCCCTATTTTGCCTTATATTTTTCAAGGGAGTTTATAGCCAAGATTGGAGGCTACTATTAGACCTAAGATCATATTACTGAGAGGGGGGTGAATTAGTAATGTACCAAATAGTCCAATCTTTATAACCACTTATACTTAAACCACCATTCACAAGATTAACCATATATTCAATAAATTAAAAACATAAACATGCAAGTCCATCCACACATTTAACACACATATTTATCTTGTGGAAACCTAAATAGGGAAAAACCCATAGTGGGGATTAGTACCCACTAAATTATGTACGCTTATGAAGTACGCCCTATGAGGAGCTTAACCCTATGAGGATTTTACAACAATACTGCTAGGTGCTACCCGATTAAGGGATTTTCCTTAGGCATGTTAGAACCTTTACCCTGTTAAGAGTATCCTTGTTAGAGGAATTTAAACACTTGTCAAAGTGTCACCTTGTTAGAGGATTTACAACAAAGATCTGTTAGGATCTACCCTGTTAAGGGATTAACCCTGCTGCAACTGTTAGGGAACAACATAAACAATGATATGTGAAATAACACTACCTCTACTTGATCATGTCCACTAAAGCACACAATCTATTATCAATATACTTAAATCTTCTTCGGCTTGATCACAACTTGCACTTTTCACCACACTTGTCTAATACATGATCAACACATATAATCTTCAATTTCATCTAATATATACTAAACTTTTAAGTCCACCACCTTGGTCAAACCCTAAAATATAGTTTCAAACATCCCACTCAAATCCAATGTGCCACATAACAAAATTAAATACACAAAACATATTTCAAAGATTGCATCGACTAATACAACAATTTACATAAAATGTTGTGTCAAGGAGTCAAACATGTTTTGACTAAACACAAGTTTCTTCAAGAATCTTCTTCAAACACTAGAATAAAACAATGTGATGCCAAATCATCACCTCCAATCATGAAAACACATCACCATATTATGACTGACTCAACCGATTCCATCACAACCTTAACACCGATCACCAATCAAATATTTATCAACTATCGCTCAAGAACACAAACTCTATAACCTAATAACAACTCTGTCTCTACTCACCGATCATCTATCCTTCACATTGGTCACTAAAATTAGTTGCGGTTGCAACTGTAGCATCAGAACACTATTGACCACCATATCCTGTGACCGCATCACAAGATATAACAAAGATTTGACAAGACATTCAAATAATCTACCACTTGTCATAAACTATTCTAAAAGCTACACTGTTATACTTCAATCGATCATAACTTCCTCATAAGATCACTTCAGCAGTAACGATCATGCATTAGACTTCTAGAAGCACACCCAAGTCAACCATAAAGATATCAACCACCGAAACTCACTACAACTCATCATTCATCACAACTATGCTTGGAAACATACTAAGAACACAAAGTCAATAGTTGACATCAATGCCAACATAATATCTGATCATCCTGTAATCAAATATACATCATGACATCTCTAAAACTCATTTAACATCACTACATTAGACATGCCAACAATCTCCCCCTTTGGCATTGATGGGAACACTCTTCCTTAAAAATGTTTCCACTTCTGTCTTTTACCTATTTTGCAATTACTCACCCTTTGTCATACATACATTCTCCCATACCCTACATTAGCCCTGTAACATACATTCTTGCCCTTTGACAACAATGCCAAAGGTGTTAGTCACAAATAATATTTGATCTATTATTCATGACTTCAAAGATTTCTCCCCTAAGGAGTATCCCCACAACATCAATCCAATCATAAATATATTTAATAAATACACTAAGATTGATGCAACTGCATCTTCTTCTAATTCAACTTAGATAGGGGAATGACCCACAACCTACCTCTTAAATAATCAAATGTGTCCTTAGGTAATGTTTTTGTGAAAATATCGACAACCTTCTCTTTAGTTGGCACATCCTCCAACCTTACTCTCTTTTCCTATACATATTCTCTCAGAAAATGATAATTGATAACTATATGCTTAGTCTTAGAGTGCATCATTGGGTTCTTTGAAATATTAATAACACTTGTATTGTCACAATAGATAACCACCGATTTAGTTACCATTTCCTGAATTCCTTCCAAAATCTTCTTGATCCAAACTACTAGTGTACAATTAATTGCAGCAACAACATACTCAGCTTCAGCTGTTGATTGAGATATACAATTCTTCTTCTTACTTGTCCAGGATACAAGCCTCTCACCAAGAAAGAATTCACCTCCACTTGTGCTCTTTAGATAATCAACATTACCTACCCAATCAACATTAGTAAATGCATTCAAAGAGAAATCACCTTAATGTCCATACCAGAGACCATAATCTTCAATCCCCTTAAGATATCTGAAGATTCTCTTTACTGCAACCAAATGTGATTCTTAAGATTAGAATAAAATCTTGCCACTAATCCAACTGCCTGTGTTATGTCTGGTGTGTTGTGCACTACATACTATAGCTTACTGATCATGGACCTATAAAGTGTCTCATCCACCTCTTTAGATTCATCTTCCTTTGATAATTTGCAACCGGTTACCATAGGGGTACCATCTAGTTTTGAGTCTTCTAACCCAAAAGTCTTCAATATTTCCCTTACATATTTAGATTGACTTATGTAGATACCATTCTTCATCTATTGAACCTACCATCCAATGAATAATTTAATCTCACCAATCATAGACATCTCCAATTCTTTCCTCATCTCATCTGAAAATGATCTTCTCATCTCTTCATTTCCACCAAAAATGATATCATCTACAAATATCTCTTTAATCAACAATCTTTCATCTTGCACAATATTCAAATACACATTACTGTTATCACTAGTCTTGATGAAAATAATCTAAATTATATATGAAGGAAATCTCTCATACCATGCTTTAGGTGCTTGTATCAACCCATACAAATCTTTGTATAATTTTCACACCATGTTCTTACCTTCTGAATTAGCAAATCCTTCAGGTTGTTCAATGTATACTTCTTCATCCAAGATACCATTAAGAAAAGGTGACTTAACATCTTATAATATAAGAAAATAGAGATGATTGATTTTAGGGTTATTATTATCTTATATTACATTTGAAAGAATGATTTGTTTGTATTATTAAAATGCAGGGGTAAATAAAATGCTCTCCTTCTATCCTTAGATATACAAATGAAAGATACAAATTGATTAATCCAAAATGGAAAGGATCAATGCTCAAATGAATCAACAATTTGGAAATAAGAATAAAGAAGGAAGATCTTAAGTACCCGTTTATTTATTTGAATGTGCAATAGATTTAGATATATTAATAAATTTAATTGAAATAGATAGGAGAAATGTACTAACCTTGAAATGTTGCAGATCTAAAGAATGTTGTTTTCTGAAGCTTGTGTTGATTTTCTGGAAAATCTGAGACCGGATTTGGAATAGAAACGCAGAGACGAACAAAACCCAGAAGTCTTTTTCCTTTCTGACATAGTTCTAATTTGTACCCTCAATTTAATGTCACCATTGACCCAAAATTTCTGATTCTGACCTAGGGCAGAATCGACCTAAAAAGTCTCAGATTGAAATTCTATTTTCAGATCCCAAAAGTTTATCTAAAAGGGTATCCGAATATGCACTCTGATCTTCTATTCTGAACCTATACCTGCAATAAAAATGGTTTGTTTGTTGGGGGGAAGGGGGTTGCCTTGGTCAAACCCTGGTTTTGGAATTAACCTTAAAGTATAATTGAAATTGCATAAGTAAAAACAAAGCAAATGCACAAATTCAACTTTCTTGTAGAAGTCCTTGTGGCGGTTTCAAATCCGTGAATCCACAAGTATGTATGCACCAAAAGGGATGTAGAATGTAGAATGTAGAATGTAGGATGTCTTCAATCAATTGCTTGTAGATCTTCAACACTAATCTTGAATGGGTTTTTGAATTGGAAGAGGCTTGGAAGAATGTGGATGGAGAAATCTTTAACAAGAGGGCTCCATAGAGCTTGAATCCTTCAATGACCACCAATGGATCTCCTTGATGAAAATGAATTCTTGAGAAGTGCTTGAGAATGGATGAATGCTTCAATGGCTACTTGGCTTGCTTCAAATCCTGCTTCTTCACCTTTGGATCTCACTCTTCAAGTCTTTGAATTCTTGCAATTATGCTTGATGATCATAGTTCATGGTTAGAGAAAATGAGAGGAGAAAGCTTCCTTTTATATGAAACTAGGGCACAATCTTCTAGAGAGGCCGACATAGGAGAATTAAATTAAAATTAGACCCATGCCCCTAGAAGAGGACCTATATTAAATATAATTTAAGATTTGTTGTTCCAAAGACCGAAACAACCGGCCTGGAAGTGGGAATTAACTTTTTCCAAAGACCGACATCCAGAAACCCTAAAATTCTAAAATTTGAATCCCAGGCCTGGAAAAGGTTGATTGTGACCTAGGTTAAGGTCGAGGTCAACCTTGACCCTGAGGTCAAAGTCCTAATTTTTTAGTCTGGGGTGCAAGAAATAGGTTGGAAAAAGTGGAAATGAGGTAGAATAGGGGGAAAAAGCTAGATCTAAATTAGGAACCCATTCAAAGGCACTTGACATGACCCCAAACCACTTACTCAGAAGGCTAAACCAGTCTACCATGGAAATGCTTCCATTTTCCAACTATACATTTAGCCCTTACTTTAGCAAGAGTATGGACTCGATGCAAACTCTTGGTAAAGGAGATCATAAAGAACATATAATCTTGTTGAAATCAAAAGGGATAAAGAAATCCTCAATCCCCCAAGGAACTTAAATATTTATCAACCCTAAGATCACGATAAGAGAGACATCACCAGTTAAGGAGAAAGAGAGAGAGGGTATGGTTACCTCGCCCAATGAGAACCTATGTCCCATTGTGAACCACACAAAGAAAAAGTATAACTGGAAAGATGGAGTTGAACCGCTTAGTGAATGTGGCTACTCACTAGTCAATCCATCGAAACATTGTAAATTGAAACTGGAGGGATCAAGAGATCCATGTAAATTTAAACTGGAGGGATCAAGAGATCCTAAAAAGTAAAATATCCATGCTTTAAGGATTAGTCTTTAATCCATAAAGTGAAAAGGTTTTAAGTTTTTGAAAATATCTTGAATGTGCGTGTGTGCAAAAAGTGAGTAGAGCTTATGCCCCCACGTTAAATTCATTGCTAACACTTTAACATGAGAAATGGCTTTGACAGAAACATAAACAACTCTATTAATTACATTTCCACTATGAGATGCCCCCAAACAAAGAAAAATCAAGGGAAATATCACATAAACATACAAAGAACACATAAGGGATCTACCTACTATGGGGTTAGCATGATCGTAAGATAACATGTACATATAGATATGATATTATTTCAAATGAATTGACACCATTCTCCAAAGAAAGTAGAACTACAATCACAATGGAGGAAAGAAAACTCAAGAGTTATGAAGAAGAGTCTTTTCAGACCACAACATGGAGACCAAAAAGAATCAGTGCTACCATGTCGCAGATCCAAGCAGACTACACAAGGAAAACATTTACGAACAAGAGCACAAACATAACATGAAAACAACATATAGAAGAATAGAGATACATATAGAGGAATTATACAAAAGGTTTGATTCCTTTATCACCTTGCACCGACAGAGTAACAAGGGTCATATAAAAGAGTCTAAAAAACATTTAGAAAACACATTACGAGAGAATCACAATACAAAATGCAAACACAAAAAGGGCTACCATGAAGGATAAGCCAATCAGGCGCATCGCCTACCCTCCCCATTTTGGTTTATATCATTTAGGGAAGGTGGGAAACTCACAAGAGGGACTATATCCAATACAGTAGGAATAATAGCCAATTCCAAACAAGGATCCTCTTGAGAATTGCGTTGCTCGATACTAGGTGTAATTGTCAATTGAGTGGAAAGCATATGAGGTAAATCAGTATTAAGATCAATGGTCTCATATTCATCACTAAGATCAATAGGATCATCAAGGGTATCCTCCTTATCAAGATTAATTAAATTAGGATCTAAGACGCGAATAGGATCATCATACTCATTCATCTTAACATCATTATGAATATTAACTTCTTTCAGCACATCAGACATAGGTTGGTTGAAAGAAGGTAAAGAATTTCAAAGAACAAAAGCATGGGCCCTAGCATTAGCTCTACGCTTCTTATGATGTTCATTAGCAGATTTATTATATTTTTCTTTGTTTGACAAATGTGGAGAACTAGGAGGAATAACAATTGGTTTCTTCACAGGTTCTGTAGGAGGATTGGTAAGATTCACAGTAGATTGAGAAGCGACACTGGGAAGTTGAGTAATAGAGTTAGTAGTAATGGATAAAGGAGGTATAGAAGGAGTGGTCAAAAGACCATGGTTAAGCTATATTTGAGGCATGCTTAACTTGACTATCTTGTGATGTTTATAGGCTTGATATGAACAAAATCGGTTGTCAGGGTGAGGAGGACATGAATTAGGTAATGAAGGCCAAAAGAAATCAAGAGTATCATAATCTCTAGGCCTAAAAGGTTGATACAAACTATGATTAATCATTTTTACTTCTCCATGATGGATGAACTTAAGACACTTATGAATAGGAGAAGCAAAAGCATGCATAACAGTTATCCAAGGCAAATCAAATTTGACTTGAAATTGATCAGAAGTAGGTATGAAAATATCTACAACCTTGCCAAAGAGTTCAACAGGCAAGTTAATAGAACCAAGTGCAGGATAGAGAAAACCATTACAAGTTTGGATCCATGCATCCGATGGATCATAACAATCACATTGTAGGTTTTTCATAAATTTTTTTCCCTAGTAATGATATTTATTAAAGATGTGGGATCAACAAGACAACCATGCGTAGGTATCTTAGCAATCCTAGCATAGATATAAAGGGGACCATCGAGAGCCTTAATAGTCTCAGAATCATCAAAGGTAATTAAAAGTTCCCAAGTTCACTTATCCTTAGTTTGTGTCTAAGGTTTAGGTTGAACTTGAAGTTGAGGTGGAGGTGAGGGATCTTTAACAATAGGTTGAGATGAAACAATGCTCTCCACATGATTAACAATGTGATTAAGATCATCCATATTGGAATCGTAAACAATATTCACAAAAGATGGTTGAGCGATAGTATTAGTATCACATGTAGGTAAAGGATTCATATAGATTTGAAGGTTTTGATTAGGAGGAGAGATAGATTTTTTCCCATTACAATCAAAATTATCAATAGATAAAGCATTAGAATCAATCAAGTCTTGAACTTTATGCTTTAGAGAATAACATTTTTCAGTATCATAGCCATTCTGGTGATGGTATTGGCAAAAAGATTTAGAATCAAATGATTTTGAAGCTATTTCAGTAGGAAGGAGAGGTCGAATAGGAGGCAAGGTAATCATATTATCACTTAAAAACCTACTCATAATAGAATGTAAAGATTCAGAGAGAGGAGTAAATGTAGGATTCATACGAAAAGCAGTGGATGCAGAAGTGGCATTGTGGGATGCAAAAACAACTTGATCAACAACCACATTCATCTCTTTATTAATATTGATATAGTTGTTAGGTTTCTAAAATTTATTAGGATTAGAAGTGTCACTCTTATCAACTGGAACAGGAGCCATTGGAGAATTTCTCTCAAATTGACTCACTTGTAATTGATAATGAAGTGCTGCACAAAGTTGTTGAAGAGAGGTAAATTCAGTAAGAAGAATCTTATCTCTAATATCCTTTTGTAAATTTTAAATAAACATATGTTGAATATCAATATCAGGAACAAGATAAGAAATTTGAGCATACAAATTCTTAAATCTACCAATGAAATCAGTCAAAGTTTCCTTAATGTTTTGTTTACAATGCATTAAATCAATTAAGGAAACTTTTGGACCAATTTTATTTTGAGATTGTTGGATAAATGTATTAGAAAGTTTAGGAAAAGAGTCAATAGAATAAGGAGGTAAAGAACAATACCATTGCAAAGCCTTGTCACTAAAAGTTCTAGCAAACAGTGTATCTAAAATCTGATGGCCATGAGCATAATCATTACAAAGGATTTGAAATGTTTTAACATGAGTAACAAGATCGCCTTTACCATTGTAATTTTCAAGATAAGGCATATTGGCTTGCTGAGGGACAGTAGCATGAATAATGTCTAAGGATAAAGGACTGCCCATGTCACATGTAGGAATGCTAAACTTGGATTGGGTTAGGGATACAAGTTGTTGTTGTAAAGATGATACAGCTTGAGCCAAACTAATAATTATGGAATCATTAGAATACATAGGTGACATAGAAACATTAGGAACACTAGGAAAAGTGTAGGAAGTGGCAGGAATGGAAGACACAACCGATGGATCATTTGGAACCACAGTTGGAAGGGGATTAATATAAGTAAAAGGAACACTATGATATGAAGGTTGTGAGGTAGGTAGAGATATTGGTGGAACACTCATAGGAATAGATGAAATTGGGAGAGATGTAGTCATCAAAGGAGGAATATAAGTAGGAATTCAAGGTAAAGGAACAAAAGAAGGTCCCTTACTATTGATAGGAGGAGTAAATCCTAGATCTTGAGCCTCTTGTGCTGAAGGTTTAACATTTAATTGCATAAGATGAGTGATACCATGCAAGAGATTAACACCTTGATCACTATCATGAAGGAATTTCTTAAGAGCCTCTATAGCTTGGATGGAATATTGATTATGGTTTTCTTGAATAAGCCAATTTCCTATTTTATCAAGTTCGGTTGAAAGTTTTTTCACTTGTTCAGGAGGAACTCTTAAAGCATCATCCTCATCATGAGATGATTGAGAAGAGTTATGATCCATAGAAGGATTAGAATCATGAGTGATCAAATTGTCATCCAAGATCCTAAGGAAAGGAGAGGAAGACTCAAGATCAAAGGAACTCATAAGTCTACGACTTCTTCTAACCGAGATACTATAAGTAGGACTAGAAGTGGTAAAGCTCATACACTAATGCATTGCAAATGAACTAATTTAGGAAACACAAGATTTTGATTTTTAATGTAAATGAAAGAACATAAAAGAAAGCTAATCTAATATGCATGCAATATCTAACATAAAAGAAAGAGTTGTCTATCACGGGTTCACCAAAATGTAATATAAGAAAATGGAGATGATTGATTTTAGGGTTATTATTATTCTATATTATATTTAAAAGAATGATTTTTTTGTGTTATTAAAATGTAGGGGGTAAATAAAATGCTATCATTCTATCCTTAGATATACAAATGAAAGATCCAAATTGATTAATCCAAAATGGAAGGATCAATGCTTAAATGAATCAACCATTTGGAAATAAGAATAAAGAAGGAAGATCTTAAGTACCCGTTTATTTATTTGAATGTGCAATAGATTTAGATAGATTAAGAAATTTAATTGAAATAGATAGGAGAAATGTACTAACCTTGAAATGTTGCAAATTTGAAGAATGCTATTTTCTAAAGCCTGTGTTGAGTTTCTAGAAAATATGAGACCGTATCTGGAATAGAAACGCAGAGATGAAAAAAACCCAGAAATCTTTTTCCATTCTGAAAAAGTTCTGATCTGTACCCTCAAGTCAATGTTACCATTGACCCAAAATTTCTGATTCTGACCTAGGGCAGAATCAACCTAAAAAGTCTCAGACTGAAATTCTATTTTCGGATCCTGAAAGTTTTCCGAAAAGGGTATCCGAATCTGCACTCCGATCTGCTGTTCTGAACCTATACCTATAAGAAAAATGGTTTGTTTGTTGGGGGTAAGGGGTTTGCCTTGGTCAAACCTTGGTTTTGGAATTAACCTTAAAATATAATTGAAATTGCATAAGTAAAAAAAAGTAAATGCACAAATTCACCTTGCTTGTAGAAGTCCTTGTGGCAGATTCGAATCCGTGAATCCACAAGTATGTATGCAACAAAAGGGATGTAGAATGTAGAATGTAGGATGTATTCAATCAATTTCTTGTAGATCTTCAAAACCAATCTTGAATGGGTTTTTGAATTGGAAGAGGCTTGGAAGAATGTGGATGGAGAAATCTTTAACAAGAGGGATCCATGGAGCTTGAATCCTTCAATGGCCACCAATGGATCTCCTTGATGAAAGTGAATGCTTGAGAAGTGCTTGAGAATGGATGAATGCTTAAATGGCTACTTGGGTTTCTTCAAATCTTGCTTCTTCACCTTTTGATCTCACTCTTCAAGTCTTTGAATTCTTGCAATTATGCTTGAAGATCATAGTTCATGGTTAGAGAAAATGAGAGGAGAAATCTTCCTTTTATATGAATCTAGAGCAAAATATTCTAGAGAGGAAGACATAGGAGAATTAAATTCCAATTAGACCCATGCCCCTAGAAGAGGACCTATATTAAATATAATTTAAGATTTGTTGTTTCGAAGACCAAAATAACTGACCCAGAAGCGGGAATTAACTTTTTCCAAAGACCGACATCTGGAAACCCTAAAATTATGAAATTTGAATCTTAGGCCTGGAAAATGTCAATTGTGACCTAGGTCAAGGTTGAGGTTGACCTTGACCCAAAAAGGTTGACCTTGAACCTGAGGTCAAAGTCCCAATTTTTTAGTCTAGGGTGCCAGAAATAGGTTGGAAAAAGTGGAAATGGGGTAGAATAGGGGGAAAAAGATAGATCTAAATCAGGAACCCATTCAAGGTGCTTGACATGACCCTGAACCACTTACTCAAAAGGCTAAACTAGTCTACCATGGAAGTTCTTCCATTTTCTGACTATACACATCCATTTGATATACCTTGAATCCTTTATAAGAAGCATATGCAAGCAATATCCTTACACCCTCAAGTCTAGCCACATGTGCAAATATTTCACCATAGTCCAGGCCTTCCTCCTATGCATATGCTTTTCACATAAATCTTTCCCTATTCCTAACCACTTCACCTGTCTCATTCATATTGTTTCTAAAAATCAACTTAGTACCAATAACATTCTTATCCACCGGTATGGGCACTAATATCCAGGTATTGTTCTTCTCAATCTACTCCAATTCTTCTTCCATAAATTTCACCCAATATTCATATTTCAATTCATCTTTAGCTGTTTTAGGCTCAAATTTAGATAAAAAACAAGTTCCTTCTCTTTCCTTCCTTCTTGTTCACACGCCATCATTTTTGTCACCAATAATTTGATTAGGGGAGTGATTCAACTTTATATATTTTGGCAATATTGGTTCAGTTCTAGGAGTTTTTACAACTACACGTATCAATTCTTGTTCAATGACATGTCTCTCCATAGGATCTTCTATAGTGTCCTTCTTCATGGATTGTACATATACAAACCCATGATTCTATTATAGTTCCTTCTTGCTAGATTCATCATTTTTCTCAGAAAATTCATCTATTCTTACACTAGCACTTTCCACTCTCTTATTTATTGTCTTGTTCAAACACTTGTAGGATTTTCTCTTAGAGGATTATCATAAGAATATCCCCTCATCACTTCTTGGGTCAAACTTACCTGAATATTCATCTCTTTTTATATAACATCTGTAACACCCCAAAATTGGCATCTTGCAACCCTAACCAATTTTGTTGCATTTGTCATTCTTCTAAATCATCAAAGTCCTATTGTGCTAGGCAAATTCTGAGTTTTCACTGACTCTACTCGACCTGAGTGTCAAATGCAGAAAATCCTAAATCTGTATTAATCATACATCATGTTTAATTCCTAAATATCTATTTGGCTAAACAAACCCTATGATCGAATTAATTTAATTAATAAAGTCCTAGCACTTTGATTAAATTAAATTCACCCTCTTTAGCTGAGACACATGAAAAGGAATTAAATAATATTTAATTATTAAATAAATATCCTCTTTTCAAATATTTGAATTTAATATTAAGATAATTGAGAAAAATTAATTATGAGGTCATATTTATTTAATTAATTGGATATTCTCTCAAAAAGCTTTCTTCTATTCAGAAATGGAAACTTTGAATTAATTGTGCTTTAAAGAGAAATAAAACAA
>MU224050.1:3749051-3825384 GCA_018584345.1 Thuja plicata | reverse complement strand
CATCTAGATAGAAGGCAACAGGTCGAATCACGCAGACAGGCAGGATGAATAACTCATATTCAGTCTTGGCTGTACCTGGTGAAGAAGGACTATGTTGAAGTGTGTGGTTGATTTAGAAGGCCAAAATCAATTCATACAACATCTACTCCCAAAAAATTTGAAATACCTTACACATGGTGATCTATCATACCATAGCTCATAGGGAGTTTTGTTTGTACCTTTCTTAAACTGAACTCTATTCAAAGTGTAAACAAGAATGCTCATCGCTTCTCTCCAAAATTTTTGTGTAACACCTTTTTGAATAATTAAAATCCTGGCACAATCAATGATAGACCTGTCTCTTCTTTCAGCAATAACATTCCGATGAGGTGTTCTAGGAGCTGACAACTATCTTTTAATTCCCTGCTCTTCATAATATATAGTAAACTCATGTAAAGTAAACTCACCTCCTCTTTCATATCTAATAAAGTTTAGGGTCTTACCGGTTTCCTTCTCCACTCTAGCTTTGTAAATCTTAAACATGTTAAAAGATTCTGATTTGTCTCTTAAAAATATAACCAAACCATTCTAGAAAAAATCATAAAAAAGAAACATGAAATATCTATCACCATAGTCTCTGAGTTCTCATTGGACCACACAGATTGGTATGAACCAAATCTAAATTTTTTTCTGAACAATAATTTTTACTGATGAAACTAAAACTAGTTAACTTCCCAAGCTGACATTCTTTGTATATTACATTGTCTGGTTTTACTAGGTTAGGAAAACCTCTCACTATCTTCATCTTACCAACTTTGATCAGGTTATCAAAATTTACATGACAAAACCTCTTATTCCATAAACAACAATCTTCAACCTTAGCAATCAGACAACTCTTACTAGTAGAATTTAGATGGGACAAGTTACCTCTAGTTTGTTCACTAGTAGCAATCAATTCTCCTGATTTCCTAATAATCCCGCATATACATCTATTGAACTCCAATCTAAAACCTTTGCTATTCAACTGAGAAACACTTAACAAATTGTATCTCAGATCATCAACCTAGTAAACATCATCACAAATTGTTTTATCATTCAAAGTAATAGATCCTTTACCTTTTACCAAACAAGTAGCATCACTCCCAAATCTTACCGAGTCTCCATCACATTCTTCCAACTTGATGAATTTGCTTTTATCACCGATCATGTGATGAGTACACCCACTCTCAATAATCAAGTTAACACTATGATTCATGTTAGAAACCAAAGCTTTCTCACCTTCTTCTAAGGGTTCTTCCTTTACTACAACAAACACATTTTTTTCTTCGTCTCTTCCATTAGATTCCTCATCGATAACACCTTCCCCCGCTAGGTAGCATGATTTATTTTTCTTATCCTTGAATCTTCTTGGATTTTCCTTCATGTCATTGCTACTTTAGTCTCTAAGTCTATGAAATATTTTATTAACCATGATTCGATCTAGAGAATTGGAGACTACTTTATTCTCTAAGTCTCTGAATAAGCTTAACTGATTTTGAGCTCAAAATAATCGGCATAGAAATGAGTGTCTTTTCTCTTTCTTTACAATGCATACAAGCATTGTAACATAAAAATACTAAAAAATTCCCAAACCCCATGCATGTGGGATAAATTTCTAAAAGCACTATTGATTATTTATTTTTGCCAATATACATAGGACCATAACTTTTTATTTTCAAACTAGGTTTCTCTAAAATTTTTGTTGTAGAGTGCATGCATGGTCAACTCAAACATATTAAAAATTCAGCTTGACCCAGTTTGTATTTTTTGAGAAATGACTAAAAATGTGACTGGCTGTGCTCCCACATTTGCAATTAAAACTTGAGATGGTTCAGAGACTTTGCCTACTTTCTACACTTTGTATTTAGTTCACATGGTTGTGTTTTTGCTTCCATATTTGAAATACTTTCTCACGCCTTATCTGTGCTCAACACTTTGCATTTTCTCACACTGGCTTCACACTCACCATGCACAGGCTTCTTGCCATCTCATTTGTTTTCAATGCCACACCCATGCTTCTACATTGTTCAATGTACCAAAATATAGTCTACTGTGCACTTGGATCACAAGATATTAAATTGGCGGCCATTACAACTACTTTTGATATTTCTGTAAAATGACCTCATTAATGGCAAATGACCTTTGGAACTAGCCTACAAAATTGACCAAATAATGAGATGAGACCTTGAGACTTGGTGAACTCACAGACTATTATGTCAACAATCACCTTGCAACATATCTTGCCTTGACATTTCCTGTGGCGAGAAATTTTAATCATCAAAGTTGGCAACTTACTAATTTCTACAAATGCACTTGTCAAACTGCATGAAAACTACCTTTGATTTTGACTTCAAAAACTTAACCAAAGAAACCCTTAGATTCTGAGCCTTAGAGAATGGATTCACTCTCACACAAGGAAAATGAATCAGCCATTAACTTGTTCTGATGATTAACTGGTCAATTGGCATCAATCTGCAAAGTTAGCACTTTACCACTTTTTGAACTTAAAACATAGTAAAATTGTAGAAATTGATTTGGAATCAGTTAGGCAGCGTGGACAACTGGATTGGCCACAGTATAGAAATATTTAGGAAGGTACACTTTCATGTTTTCAATGGGGGGTATAAGCTAGCCAATTCTTCAAAATCTTGAAATGGGCACAAATGGTGGGACCTCAAAGTAAGGTACTTAGAAATTCTGCATTTGACACTCAGGAAATCAGAATTAACTGCAAACAAAATAGTTTTAGAAAAGTTATCAAGTGAGCTCACAGGTGTCTTCAAACAGACAAGAAGAATTACTTCCATGGCTAAAAAACAATACCAAAACCCTTATGTCTTGAATAAAAACCATGCATTAGATACAAACCTCTAAAGTAGGTCACTTTGTGAGAACTGAAAACATGCATAAATGTAGATTTGGGTAAATGCCTCCAAATGGCTACCTCCAAAACTTGTCAAAATTCAAATATGAAAGCTGGAACCCACTTTACTTGCTAAAAAAAAAGTGTTGAACCCACTCCCCAAGTGGTATCTCATGAAAAACATCGGGTCACTTTTTACAAGTATCCAAAATAGGCCTTTTCCACAAGCTTTTTAAGACAACTTACACTTAGAGAAATTTTTAGTATACTCACTCCAAAATGTACCCAGAATTTTGGAGTTCCAATAGTGGCTCTGAATGAGGACGTGTGCCCCATGCGGGCATGCAGAGAACCTTAGAATCTCATGGTTAAAGCAGACCAGTCAAAATTCAAATTAGATTTTATTATCTCTTCTCTTTTCTCCTTTCTCTTTAATCTCTCCAAAATAGGAAACCTCCTATTGAAAGCAAACACACCACTCAACTGAAAGGAAAGTGACTATACAACATGTACATTAATTACAAAAAGCCTCAAACCTGTCCACAACTGAAACCAACACTTTCCTCTATCAAAAATATGATTTGCTTCTTGGCATAAAAATATCAGAATGAAAATGTACTTGTACAGCTGTTTGTAATTCCTTTCACACCTTTAGAAGTTCTTCCATCGAAGCTAGCATAACCAAAATATGAAACTCATTCTTCACATCAGCAAATATCACAAAATATGAACCATGACAATGAGGAAATGAATTATCATAAGAAACATCAAACTCCACTTGCATTACCCCCTCATTAGCCGGCTGATCCATAAAAAATATAAATGAATCATACTCACATAAGCCATGGATACCAAAATCTAGAAAAACTTCAAGATGGAAAGACATATCAGCATGTTCCTCAAAACATGGATTGGAAACCTCTTCCACTTGCAAATTACCCACATGGTCACAAGGAGATAGTTGATCAACATCATATTCCTACTCACTACATGGAACAATGAACCCATCAAATGCACATTAAAACTCACTCACTTTTAGCCCAGGAAGAAATAAATTCTGATTTCTTACTCGATATTGACACGTTTTCAACATCAAAATCAGAATAAATCAAATCTGAAAACTCCATACATTCCTCAAACAATGGATTAACAACACCATGTTTTTCTCCTATATGAACATGGTAGCAAAGAGATGGCTGATCCATATCAATGTCCTCATCAAATACATCATTAGTAATAGTAACAACTTTGAAGACATTAGTACCCCTGTTGTCATAATCACTGTCATGATCACTTTCAACATATGATTCAGAATCATAGATATCAATATAAGTAGATTCGACACTTCTACCATTAGGAAAAGAAGTGGATGACAAATTCATACTACCTTCTTTGACCGGAGGAGATGGAAAAAGACACAAATCATCCTCAAGTTTCTCATCATGTGTAAGATTTTCATTACACGAACAAACCATATGCTTCAATTGATCATCATTAAATGAAGGGATTTCAAAAACACACTCATCTAGAACTTTACCCTTTGACTAAAAAGACTCAACTAACTGATCTTCATTCTAATTTTCATCCATAATATCATGATAAAGTTGCAAGATAGTGTCATACTCCATCTCATAAGGAAGACCGTCATTTACTATCCCTCTTTCCTTAAGTTTTGACACAAATCCACTTCAAAGATCTTGATACCAAACTCATTTGTATCATGTTGATGTAAAAGATTATTTTTAGAATTGGCGAAGATACTCTTACCTTCACATGCTGATTTGTATTCATTTCCATGAATGTTCTTATCTTCCCATGCTATACTAGGCTCACACAATGGATCAGCATTCTCCAACATATCATTCTCTTGCGAGACATAGGTTTTAGCATCCTCTTGATCATCATAAGAGTGTAAAACATATACATCCTCTTCAGCATTCAAAACATTGTTAGTATCATTGCATCTAGGATCAAAATGAGAGGGTGTTTCTGGTATAACTTTGTAAGGCAAAGATTCATTGAGCAAGTCAGCATCATAAGTATTTGAAACATCATTCATTGATACCATTTCTTGGACATATGTATTGCTATCTTCATTAGAAATTTCTTCCATATGCAACAAAGGATTATTAATCATACATCTATTCAAATCTGAATTCAAGACTTGATTTGAAACCTAAGCAGAGGTATCAATACACCTACTTGGAGCTGCAAACTTTTCATAATACTCTTGTCCATTCTCAAATGTATTTTTCCAGAAAATCCCTCTAGAGAAATGGTTCTTTGTCAATCCATACTTGGCATTGTTTTCAATTTCTATTGCTGTCCTAAAAGATTTATGCAAAGTCTTAGGTTCCTTGTCTCTCAACCTATAACTCATCTTCTTTTCAAATGCATCAAAGTAAACCACAACACACCCATGATCTTGAGGTCTATTTCTTTCAGGTACTTCATGCAAAGCTCTTCAAATCTGTTATTGAAATCAAGAACTAATTCATCTTCTTTAATCTTAAGATTCAACCAATCAGTAAATGCATCGCTCAAATTCATTCTCTCACCAAATTGTTCCATAAAAGCAACATGTAATTCATCCCAAGATGAAATTTAACAAGCTGGTAAAAAAGAAAACCAGTCCCTAGCATTATCTTTCAAAGTTTGGACAAACAAATTCATGTATACATCTTCATAATTTATTTCAAAGTCACCCAATAAATCAATGAACATTTGAACATGATGACTGGCCGAAACAACTTGATCTCCATAAAACTTTGGCAAATAATCTCTGATTTCATGAGGCACATCATGTGGAAAATGTTTAATGCCATCAAAACATAATGGCTCATACCTCTTGGTATGAAAGGATTTCAAAAGACCCTTGCTGGTTTGAACTTTAAGTGGAATGAAATCTGACATTATACTAATTTGAAAACACCTATTTCCTAGTGCTGAAAACACTCAATAGAGGCAATCTATTTAAATCACTCAATTCTCATGAAAGAAAAACACATGAGAAGCAAAATACCTTTGTTTTTGTTGCTAAAATACTCTTTCACGACCACCAGAGGTAAACGTACTCACACAACCAACTGATATTTTCTCCTTCCTTACCAAAACAAACTAACAAGGGCTTCAAATCTGTAAACAATATACTGCAAATATCTAAAATTTTACATGTAAATCAATGCTATTGGGCTGCACAAGAATTCATCGTCACCACCCACAAAGTGTGGGATTAAAATTCACAAACTGGTCAAGAAATGGACAATGAACAATTAGTCATTACAAACTTAAAAAAAATCCATTTCTTCCCCAGTAGAGTCACCAATTTGTTAGCGTGACTCGGATGGGCAAACTCAACTGAAATTTGATTTAACTTTTTAGAAGCACCAGAGATTTTCTGAAAGGCTCAACAAGACCATTTCGTATCTATCCCCACTAGATTCTCTATTTTTTTATCTCTTTTTCTTATAGAATCAATATATAGCTATTCAAGTCTAACTCTTAGATTCCCAATTCAGATTCATATAGGGAAAAGGCTAATTAACAAGGATATTATCCTTCTTCACTTTGGGCTCCATAGACCTAGGTAGGTGTACCTATCTTCAGACTCACTACTTAACAGTAAACCCTACAGTGGATTAAGGACATTCATCCTTCTTCTTTTTAAAGTCCCTAGACTTAGGAAGGCTAACCTTATGATTCACTCTTCAAGGAATCAACAAAATTAATTGCATCCTTTGAATACAATCAAACATGAATACTTTCAGAAACAGAAATGTAAAGATTTAATTTGATTTAAAATTGATGATGAGAACTACTTATTAGAATTTAGACCAGTGCCTAATCCCGGGAAAAGAGTCCAATGAGATGCAAATCCATAGAAAAAACAATTAATAAGAACACAAATAAAACCCCAGATAGAGTTCCTTACAAACTATCCTCTCATTCTCATATCCATGTATCAAATTCTCATACTAATACCTAGCTCTCTGGGATTACTCACAAGACTGACTCCTCCCTTGAAGGAAACTCACAAGTAATTGCATAGTTACCTTGTAACCATCATGTTTAGAATGCCTTACAAACTAAACATACAAGAGCATAAATAGAACTACAACATAAATCATAGATTTGAAATAGGAGATCCACTGTATATTATTAATATCTTTCTACTTCAATACATTAAGATAGAACAAAGCTTAAATACTAAATAATAATATGAAGTCTAATATGCAGCTGTAAATTCACCATCCCTGTTACAAGGGAGAAAAAACCAGATATAGGAGAAAGGAAAAATAATCCAGTCACCGACACCTATCCGTCCCCAAAAATATCTGCAACTACTTCAATCTGCAACTGCAAAAAATTGATATGATCTAGACTCAAATGGTCTGCAAAATCAGAATCCTCATTCTGAGACCTTTCCAGTGATATATGATACACTTAAACAAACTTCCTCCCCCGTGCAAATTTTTTGAATATTCTGAATATCTTGAAATATTTGAATTTACATGTCTTCTCAATAGTTAGACTATTGAATAGAAATGATATTTCATTTTAATAATCTACACATATTATCTCTATTTTGCACTGATTTTTCCTTGTATTGCCTTTATTCTCCAGAATGAACCAGATTTGGACACTTGGCATGCTCTGATTTGCTGCTCTAAATTGGCTTTGCACTCACCTTCTAACCCTGGTTCCTTTTGGAGACTTGGAGACTAACTTAGTCTCTAAGTCTCTAAGAGATTTCCTTGACCATGGTTAGATCTAGAGACTTGGAGACAAGCCTTAGTCTCTAAGTATCTGAATAGACTTAGACTTAACCACACCTTGACCATACTTTGACCATAGTTACCTCTACACAGTGTATCTTCAAGTATCTAAAATATTTCACTAACCATGATTAGATCTAGAGACTTGGAGACAAGCCTTAGTCTCTAAGTATTTGAATAGGCTTATCTCGACCACCTCTTAACCACAATTATCATTTTCTCAATGTCTCTAAGTCTCTAAAAGACCTTCTTAACCCTGAGTTTGATATGGAGACTTGGAGACTACTTTAGTCTCTAATTCTCTGAATGATTTTGTTAACACTGATTAGATCTAGAGACTTGGAGACTATTTGATCTAGAGACTTGGAGACTACTTGATCTGGAGACTTGGAGACTACTTAGTCTGGAGACTCAGAGACTACTTTAGTCTCTAAGTTGCTGAATGATTTTTTTAACACTGATTACATCTAGAGACTTGGAGACTACTTTAGTCTCTAAGTCTCTGAAAGATTTTCTTAACCATGATTCGATCTGGAGACTTGGAGACTACTTTAGTCTCTAAGTCTCTGAAAGATTTTGTTAACCATGATTCGATCTGGAGACTTGGAGACTACTTTAGTCTCGAAGTCTTTGAATAAGCTTAACTCTTTCTGAGCTCAAAATAATGGGGCCCACAAATGAGCCTCTTTTCTCTTTCTTTACAATGCATACAAGCATTGTAACATAAAAATACCAAAAAAGTCCCAAACCCCATGCATGTGGGATAAAAGCACTATTGATTGTTTATTTTTTCCAATATTCAGAGGACCGTAACTTTTGATTTTCAAACTGGGCTTCTCAGAAATGTTTTCTGTAGAGTGCATGCATGGTCATCTCAAACATATTAAAAATTCAGCTTGACCCAGTTTGTATTTGTTGAGAAATTACTAAGACCATGACTAGTTGTGCTCCCACATTTGCAATTAAAACTTGAGATGGTTCAGAGACTTTGCTTACTTTCCACACTTTGTATTTAGTTCACATGACTACATTTTTTCTTCCATATTTGAAATTCTTTCTCACGCCTTATCTGTGCTCAACACTTTGCATTTTCTCACACTGGCTTCACACTCACCATGCGCAGGCTTCTTGCAATCTCATTTATTTTCAATGCCACACCCATGCTTCTACATTATTCAATGTACTAAAATATAGTCTACTGTGCACCCGGATCACAATACATTAAATTGGCAGTCAATACAACCACTTTTGATATTTCTGCAAAATGACCTCATTAACGACAAATGACCTTTGGAACTGGCCTAGAAAACTGACCAACTAATGAGATGAGACCTTGAGACTTGGAGAAATCATAGACTATTATGTCAACAATCACCCTACAACATATCTTTCCTTGACACTTACTGTGGTGAGAAATTTTAATCATCAAAGTTGGCAACTTACTAATTTCTGCAAATGCACTTGTCAAACTGCATGAAAACTACCTTTGATTTTGACTTCAAAACCTTAACCAAAGAAACCCTTAGAGTCTGAGCCTTAGAGCATGGATTCACTCTCACACAAGGAAAATTAATTGGTCTTTAAATTATTGTGATGATCAACTGGTCAATTGGCATCAATCTGCAAAGTCATCACTTTACCACTTTTTGAACTTAAAACATAGTAAAATTGCAGAAGTTGGATTTGGAATCAGTTAGGCAACGTGGACAACTGGATTGGCCATATCCTAGAAATATTTAGGAAGGTAAACTTTCATGTTTACAATGTGGGGTATAAGCCAATTCTTCAAAATCTTGAAATGGGGACAAATGGTGGGACCTCAAAGTAAGGTACTTAGAAATTCTGCATTTGACACTCAAGAAATCAGAATTAATTGCAAACAAAATAGTTTTGGAAAAGTTATCAACTGAGCTCACAGGGGTCTTCAAACACATAAGAAGAAATAATTTCATGCCTAAAAAACAATACCAAAACCCTTATGTATTGAATAAAAACCATGCATTAGATACAAACCTCTGAAGAAGGTCATTTTGTGAGAACTGGAAACATGCATAAATGTAGATTTGGGTAAATGCCTCCAAATGGCTACCTCCAAAACTTGTCAAAACTCAAATTTGAAAGCTAGAACCCACTGTACTTTCTAAAAGAAAGGTGTTCAACCCACTCCCCAAGTGGTATCTCATGAAAAACACTGGGTCACTTTTTACAAGTATCCAAAATAGGCCTTTTCCACAAGCTTTTTAAGACAACAACTTACACTTAGAGAAATTTTCTGTATACTCACTCCAAAATGTACCCAGACTTTTGGTGTTCCAACACACTATACAATTTTGGTAGAGCTTGCGAGCTCCCATTGTACTCAGATACATGATTTTTTGATGATATGAGATGCACATTTTTGGTGGCAATATGTATGCTTCTATAAATGTGATGGTGATTTGTGATTTATGTATTTTATGATTATGACCATGCTTATGATGTTTATGATCTCTATGATGCTTATGATGTATGTATCTTTCTATAATGGATGAACATGTTTCTTTTGATGCCCCTGTATATGATGATGATGATATATGATATATGCCTTTACTTTTCCCTATGATGCACTTATGCATACATGCCTGATGCTAATGATGATGCAGCCATATGATGTGATTTCATGCATTTTGTTATTATGATGATGATGTCTTATGTATTTATGATTATTATTTAATGCATTATGATCTATGTTGTAACAAATGTATATTCTATGCAATCCTAAAATTAATATATCTAAGTACCTTAAGTGATTGACTCTGTTAGTTAGAAGAAAATTAGTAAAAGTAAAGAATGATTGATGAAACAAAGCAATTGCCACACATTCCAATATTTATTCATCATTGAACTTTATTATGAAAAGTAAGAGATACAAATGCACTTAAATATTGATCATCTGGATACCTCTATGATCTATGGTAACAATAAGAAGATAACAAACAAGGAATGTTCAATTCTTTTCTAGGGATTAACTTAGATAATGGAACCACGTGGCTGCCAAATTAATGACACCTCCTATCATATTTACCTTGAATCATCCTTGCCCCAAAATCAAATTGAAACTCCCCACAAACAAAAAACAAAGAAAAAAATATCATGCACCATCTTGGCTACTCTCACCACTGAGTGGTATCTTTGAGGAGCATAGGAACATAATCATGAAATATAAATTGACAAAAAGAATGACATGATTGACCTATTCAATAGCCTTACTGTTCCTTGATTGGCTTGGTTTTTTATGTTTGATTGCAGATGTGTCTAGTTTCAGATATGGAAGACTCATATAAGACCAATAAGTCTAGTTTCACGTATATCCATCACTGTCTAAGACAATTGATAACTTGATTTTGATTGGTTTGATCAATTGATTTATTCGATGGATGCCAGATTGGATTGTTGATAGAGATGAGTCTCATTAGTCCATTTTTTAATTTATGAAGCTCATAGTTTTGACATTTGATTGATTGTTTGACGTCATTTTCTGCTTGTTATGACAAAGATTTTATTGCATATATTTTTGATATGTTTTGATTTTTTTTGATGAATTGATTTCTCCAGGACATTTTCTTATTTTTTTGGTCCATTGTAGGATTTTTATGTTTGAGGTCAAGGTATGTGTGGCATATCACATAGGTGAAGGCCCTTTTCACAGACACCCCATACATTGTATCCCTTGATTAATGTTTTTATGTTTTTCAAATTTTTTTGGATTATTTCAGGATCATATATGATATTTTTGATCATTTTTTAGGACATTTTTCAATTTTTAGGATTTTTTAGGACTTTTTTCTGGACTTTTTTCTCTTTTAAGGATTTTTTTAAAGGCATTTTTTAATGTTTAGGGATTTTTTAGGACTTTTTTTCATAGAATTGCCCCCAGTCTTGTAAGTCAGTATAAGCCATAGGTAAGCATGATTTCTCAAAGGGGATTGTGCTTCTGTAATATGCTCAGGGTACTCAATCTTGAATGCAGGGACTACAAGCTTAATCTTTGGAGATATCTGACATTGAACTTTTTTAGGTGCATGCTGTTGATATAACTAGGGAGATGATCTCCTTCTTGAGTAGCCAGTTGATATTCCCCATTGTCACATGATTTGATAATGACATATGGTCCTATCCAATTGGGCTCAAACTTTCCCAGCTTAACTCTTTCTGCTTGATTTTTTGATTTTCCATGAGGATGAGATCTCCTAACTCAAATCTGCGTGCCCTGACTTTCTTGTGATAATTTATTCTAAGGTGAATCTAATATCCTTGTAAGTGATTCATTCCATTATGACATTTCTCATCTAGAAACTCCATTTCACTGAGTCTAGCAACTCTATAGTCTTCATCTGATATGAAATTCTTCAATTATATTCTAAGTGATGGGATTTAAATTTTGAGGGGTAAAACCGACTCTGATCCATAGGCCTAAATATGCACACTCATGTCAGGTTCACCAAAATGTATAGGCCTAAATATGCACACTCAAACAAGACGGTTAGTAACACCAATGGAAATGCAATAAATCAAATAACTACTAAGAATGAGCCTATTAAAAATAGAATAACATATATAAAAAGAGAATAACAAATAAATGCAAACCCAATATCTAAAGCTTATACTGCTTCTCTCTACTCCTTATGAAATGTTGTGTTGATGGTGCTCAGTGTTGGTGTTGACAACATTTGGACTTGGGAGTGTTGAGAAAATGAGATCAAACTGATAATGATTTTCTAACGATTCATATGAAAATTCTATAGAATGACTGTGCATAAAAGTTGAAATGCTTCAAATGATTGTGAAGGCTTGATTTTATAGAAATCAGAAATGATTTGGACGGATGAGATTAATCCTAGGAATTTGAAATGAACGGTTGAGATAAATAGGAACTGAAGAAGGATTAGTAAAATTCCATTTTCAACTGAAGAGAAGAGGGAATGATTTGGGCAACTGCAGAGTTAAACTGAAGTCTCCATTTTTTAGCTAGAGAGAAGAGGAAAAGATTTAGGCATTTACAAATTTCAAACTAAAGTTTCCCTTTTCAAACTGAAGAGAGAATTTTGGAAAGATTTTTGACTTTAGAAATAAAGAAATGCTCACAAATGGGATTTTTAATTTGAATTCAAATTTTTATTATAGAAATTGACCCATTTAGAAAATATTTGAATTTTAGAATTAGAGAGAATTCGAGGAAAATTAAATTAATTTAATGAAATTAATTCAATTTAGAGGAATAGTCAATAAGTTTAAATAATTAAATTTAAACTTTAGGAAATTGAACTTAATGGACTAATAAAGATTAATTAATTATGGTTTATTAATTAAATAAAATTAATTATTTAATAGTTTTAGAGAAATGATTGAATGATTAGAATATAAAATTTAGAAAAAATAGATGATTAACTAATGATTAAAAACTATTTATAAATAGAGGAAAATTAGTAATTAAATGCAAGGTTGCAAGTTTGTCCATTTTAGGGTGTCTACAACAATATGACCAATATTATTACAATTGAAGCATTTTAGAGGAAACTTTCCTTCATACTTATTGGATCCCTTAAGTAGTCTTCTCGCAATCAAAGCTTCAAGTTTATTAAACCTTCCTTTCTTCCTCTATGATCTCTTCCCAATCTTTAGCATAGCGTTTGAATTTCATATTTGTAGAGATTTCTCCCTGGTCATACTTAGTCACACTATATTTAAATGCAGTTTCAACCTTCTCAAGTTCCTTACCACGTGTAGTCATCTCATAGGCATAGATTCTACCCGCCAAAGCTTCTCTTGAAATATCTCTTATAGTTTGCAGTTCCTCAATAGAAAAAACCTTTCTCACTGTAACATACGGGCAATGATCTCAGGATCTTGTCTACAACTTAATTGTCTGTCAAGGTACCACCAACACATATGATTGAAAAAACTAGATCGTTTACTCTCTGCAAATAGACTAAGGAATTTTCACCTTCACTCATCTTCACATCTTCATATTTTTATTTTAATCCTTGCAAATTAGCTTTCTTAACACATGTGTCACCTTCATAAATAGTTTCTAATTTTTTCCATACCTCATGTGTAGTCCTTATTGGAGTTGATGAAAACTATCAACCCACAACTCCCAAGAATCACCTGCATGCAAACCTGTCATAGAAAGAGAGAAGCAAAAAAGCTATGGAGGCCAAAAATCACAGATTGATGGAAGAGGAAACATCTTGTGCAAATAATGGAGAAAAAACTCTTAATGCAATAACATCCTCAATTAATTAATAACCATCGAATTGAACAATTTACAAAGAGGGAATCCTTATAAAAGGATACCGAAACCCTAAACGGGAAACCCTAAAGGGAAAATCTAGGTTGCATAATAATAATTAATAAAATAATTAATTATTAAATGCCTACAGTTTAGCTTAAGTAAAAGAGAGATAATAAGTGACTTAATAATTAAATCAATATGATTTAATTAATAAGTGGAATCACTTTATTACTCTAACAGTCCTTAATCCATAAATGTGAGAATATTCTGAATTAGATAAGGTGTTGATCAAGTTCTCCCTTGCTAACATGTTCTCCCTGAAATTCTTCTTTTATTTGCAGTCAAATTTGTTAGATCATTCAGAATGGCATAAGACTTCTAAGTGATCTACCAATATTCATCTTTTGTCCCCATGATACCAGGTAGGTAGTCATCTGATCCTTCCAAATCAGGTAGTTTCTTCCATCAAACTTTAGACTCTCCTTTCTTATTATTTCCATGATGGATCTCCTTCAAGCAGTCAAGCTTCTTCAAAAGAACTCATCTCTGATATTGATTGTTAGGCCCAAAAGTAGAAAAGCACAACTGAGAGGTGGGGGGAATCAATTGTGCAGACCTAATAATTTTAATTTCACTTTAGCCACTTAGATTTGAAAGATAAATAGTAATGGAAGATCCAAAACATATAAAACATAACATCAAGATTTGGTCTCGAGGAAACCCGGTTAAGGGAAAACCCCAGTGGGATTCAAACCCACAAGATGAATGTACTCTGCTAAAATTAGTACCCGGTTAAGATAAAAATAAAGAAAAAGGATGCACTAGAAACCATAGGCTTATAGCCTAATCTGTAGGATCACTTCCCAGAGCTCACTTCTCACAATACAATCAAAGATTTGGCCTTCAGTCTGGTTCACTGATCTATCTTCAATTACAACAGGGTTCACATGCAGTTTATTACAAACAAAATGACAACTAGAATGTCCAATGCCAATACAATTCCAATGAAGTACAAACTCTACCTTAAATGTAGAATACAAGTATCAAAAATTATCCTTACATTCAAACATCTCTCTATCTTCACACAATTACAAAATGATCTCTCATTTGTACCGATTACAAAGAATAATCAACCATTATGTTGGCTAAGACCTATTATAATAAAAGATATAAAAATTATGCTGAATCTTCAAAGTGATCAAAATCAAGTCAGATAAGACTTAGATAGGACCCAAATACTCAACCACTAACACTATAGCATGTCACCAAAGAAGAATCAAGAATCACAACATGTTACTCCATCAAGTCGGTTAAGACCTAAATGAAGAAACACCATCACACTACCAAAACATAAAATCTGATCACCTCAAATAATGTAGTCCAACAACATGATCATCACACGATCCAAGAACACCAAAAAGCAACATGAATACCATCCATAATGAAATCCAAAATCATATTCATCTTTGATAAATAAGAACACTAAAATACCAAACTTTGTCACAACAAAAGATAGCTTTCCGTCCTTTGAATCATGAAAAACACTAGCTTTCACAACCTCTAAAATATCAAATCCAAGACATACAAAACCAAATTATCATCCACTATACGTAGGAAGGCACTGTAACATCATCAACTAGAAACTTGGTCATACCTCACTCAAACTATCATCCAAACTTCTGTGAACCTATATAGAACAATTACAGACACCTTGGAACAATACCACACGATCACTACTCAAGATTTCAACATATCACCTGAACAACTAAAATATTCTTCATTGAACATACTGAGCATGCTGTCTAAAACAACAATTAATATGTTGACATCAATGACAAAATATTAATGTCAGCACACCCAAGTACCAAACTTTGACATGCTCAACAATCTTCTAACACAACTCTAATATGCAAATAATGGATGAATTGCTCTTGGCAAGGCTCTTATTTATAGGATTTTGGAGAGCTTGGATGATGTGGCATCCACATAGGTGCCACATGAAAGACAAATAAGTCATGCAAGGGTCCAAGGTTTTTCACACTTGTGTGAGCAAGTTGAGATGTGATGGGTCAATATGTATTTCAAGTGCACATGTAAGAGATCTTTTCATAGATGTGTAATAAAAATTCATAGATTTAGTCCATTGAACACTTTAGGAAAGTGTAAGAGGTTGTCACCAAGGTTGTAAGAAACCTTGTTTAGATAGTTTAGGAAATCTTTGAAAAGGTGATTTTTGGAAATTTTCTCAGACATGTGTGAGAAAATAATGAGCACTAATAGGTGTAGGAATCCAAAAAGTAGCCTAATCAACCTTAGTTAATTAGTGAATAGGGTTTAGTTAGAGAGTCATGTGGGTAGGGTAGGATCTTGGTATAGATTAAGATTTAATTTAATCATGGTTTAGAAGAATAAGTTATGTGAGGAATTAAATAAATAGAATTTATTTAAAAAGGGACTATGTAGGGAAATGTATTAAATTTAGTTTAATACATTAGGGATAAGTATTTAAATTAACTTTAAATGCCAAGGATATGAAGTTATTTAATTAAATAAATAGATGAAAGTAGCACTAATAAACAGTTATTTATAATGCCATTAAAGAGAACTAATTAAATAAAATTTAATTAAAGTAAAGGGAAAATCTTAGATGTCTATAGTGTGAGCATGCTCATCAACTAGTGTACCAACTCTAGCCCTCTTTGTTGGTGGTTCTTAAACATAAGAGGCTCCAACACTAGAGGCCTCATCAAAATAAGAATCATTTTCTGCTTTAGAGGATTCATCTTGTGTAGGAACTGGTTGAACATGATGTTGGAATTGTTGTTGTTTGAGGTGTTGACATTCATGTTTTGTTATTGATGTCAACATATGTTTCAGTTGGATGCATTAGAAGTTTTAGAAAGACTAGTTATCACAAGAAAATATGAGACTGACAGATGTATATGGACAATGTAGGACGTGTGAGAGTATGTGAGCACAGATCTATGTAGAGAGATGAGTGTATACCTTATGTCCAAGGTTTCTATATCTTAGATTATTATTTGCATGTGTTATAGTTGTTTTGGTGAAGACTGGTTATAGAGAAGTGACAAAGGATTATGGCAGAGATAGTCTCTGAGTTTTTGGGATAACTTGGATATGAGCACGATGCATGGTATTTCATCTTAAGGAGAACATTCTTTGTGATTCTTGGGTCATTAGATTTTGATGAAGTCAACTAAGGCATGTGGACTAGTGAAAACCTACTTGGGACTAACCACAAAGATGTAACGTGCTTAATGATTGGCGAGCATGAATTATGGATCTTGGCGTGTAATGATGATTTGTATTTCTTAAATACTTGTGTAAGGTATCATGTGTATGTCTATGTAATTTTTTTTGCATTGGGGAAGTATTAAAACACCGGCCTAATTGCTTATTGTAACTTGTATAAAGGTAAGTAGTGTCTTGATGTATAAGGGTTAGGATTGGATGTATTGGATGCTGCAAGCATGTGGTTGCGAGTTCTGTTGGATGTAGAGCAATGATTATATTTGTAATGCACTTCATTAGAACTGTATAGGCAAAGAAAGTTTCTATTAGTCAGTTCACTATTATTGTATGTGATAGAAAGTATACCTACCAATAACAATGCTAAAACATGCAAACGTTAAGGTTAGTCATTAGAAACAAGATTCAAAGGTTAGCACATTTTAAATGAAATCTAAGACAAAAAATTTCACCACAACCTATGATGAGCCAAGAAAGGGCACCCAATGCCTTGTTTATTTTCTCTTAGAGATGTATGTGGGTGTGCTCTCTCAACATAATATTTAAATCCCACTTGTAATGCATAAAAGATAAGCTAATAACTCAAGAACAAGTATAGGGAACTTGTCTCAAGCTTTCACCATTGATGAAGATGCAAGAACTAAGCTAAGATGATATGCAAGATTCAAAGAGACTAAAATTCATTCCATTAAGCCTAAGATGTGATTTCTAGATTTTTGAAATAAACTAAAAAGCATGGAAACATGAAGATTAGCTAAGAATTCAAAAACTAAACTAGCATGATAACAATGCATAAAATGGAGATGATTTTCTCTTGGTAAGAACTTCTATTTATAGATTTTTGGAATGAAGGAGAGAGATTGTAGGAGGTGGAGCTCATGTGGCATCCACATAGGTGCCAGATGAGGGACACATAAGCCATGCAAGAGGCCAAGTTTGATCACACATGTTTGAGAAACTTGTGATGTGATGGGTCAAGGTGTACTTAAAGTACAAATGTGAAGGATCTTGTAAGAGGTGTAAGAGTTTTAGTCCAATGAAACACTTTTAGAAAGTGTAAGAAAGTGTCATCAAGGTTGTAAGAAACCTTGTTGGAACCAAATTAGAATAAATTTGAAAAGTCAAATTTAGAAATTTTCTCACATATGTGTGAGGAAATAATTAGGACTAATATGTGTAGGAATCTTGAAATTAGCCTAATTAACCTTAGTTAATTAGTGAGTAGGTCTAGTTGGTGAGAGTGATATGAGGTAGGGTAGGATCTAGGTTCAAATTAGTTTAATCCAAATTAGATTTAGATTAATTGTGGTTTAGTAGAATTAAGTCATGTGGAGAAATAAATAAATTATAAATTGATTTAAAATGGATTAATGAGGGAAATGTATATAGATGGGATTTAATACATTAAAGATGGAATAATATTTAAATTGAGATTTGAATACTATGAAAATAAATCATATTTAATTAAATAAATAAATTAAATAGATAGAAGAATATAACAAATATAATTAATTAAAATTAACTATAATTTTATGGGAATATTAATTAAATTAATATAAGGACGATTTTGGACATCTACATTTTGCCCCTCTTTGATGCGGCGTCGAAAGTGGCGTCACGTCAAAGAAAATAAAATAAGATGCCCCAGAAAGGCCAGGAAAACCTAAGGTGATGAGGGTAGAGGAGTGTGCCCCCTCGAGAAAATAATAGGAAAAAATAATATTTTTACATAAATTTTTAAAAAAAAAGGTAGGAAGAGGGGGAAAGAAAACCAATTGCATGGCGTGTCCAAAAGAAATGGAGGAAAAAAATGGGGACCAGAATGGGAAACAGGGAGAAGGATGGAAGAAATGAGTCCCAAGGGGCTATAAATATTCCACCAGGGCCCAAAGAGAAGTCATTTTCATTCACAAAGAGAAAAAAGATAGAAGAAGAGAGAAGAGATGGTGGCTATTCAAGAGCGTGCGCATCTTGGAGAGCGAGTTAGGACACATCAGTGGCCCGCAAACGCAGGACCATCGGTGAGTAGTCAAAGACCTCTCTGTCCTTTACACATTTAATATTTAATTTTGCATTTATGGCACCTAAAAAGTGCTCCAAACCAGCCCACAATAGAGATGATGGTTTCCTGACCGGTATCTGCATAGATGGTGATCGACAGATCACCGTCTTCGCAGACGGCTGATCGACAATCAACGTCTATGCAGACAAAGATCGCACGATCACTATTTGTGAGGGTAGGGGGAGAAGAAAAGGTGGGGGGGAGATGTAGGTTTGTCATTTGTGCAAAAAAGAGGTGGCAGCCTAAACCGTCATCTTCGTAGATCAGCGACTGCGAAGAACCACCATTTGCACGGGTAAACATGCATCTCCGCCGATTGACCCCAAAATAGATGAAAAGGGAGGGAAAGGGATCGCGGGGAATTTTTGATGCCCCAGATCAAGAAAGAAAGCTATTTGATTTCTAGCATGGGTATTTGGTGGATGTAGGAGGATGCACTTTCTTTCCAGGCAAGGGAGAGTTATCCAGCAAAAATGGGGCTAGCACAGGAGATGACGACGAAGGAGTGGGGAGTGGTCACCTTGTGTGGCTTGGAGCATGTTCATCTCAAACCCCAATTGAGAGCGCATAATGTGTTGATGTTTGCACAGATTGAGAGGTGGCATAGTACCACCTCTAGCTTTCACTTCCCCATAGAGGAAGAGACTATCATGATGTACGATGTGTGGTGGATCTATAGAGTTCTGGTTTGGGGACTTATTCCCGAGTATTTCTTCAAGGGACCAGAGCCACATATGGAGGCAGCCTTCAGGAGGGAATATGCATACATTCCCACTATACAACAGTGGATGTCATGGGAAAGGGTGAGGGTAGAATGGCCATGGCTACGACAGTTGGCCTTATATCTAGCAGGGTTGATAGGAGGATGGATGATGCTGGATCATGCAGGGAAGGGATTCCCTATCAGCTAGGCACAATTTATGAGCAGCATGGTAGAGGATGGACAATAGTATTACTAGGCCTATACCATCTTGGGATAGTTGTATTGTGATCTTCACATGTGCGCCTACTGTAAGGGTAGGGCATTAGGAGCAGGGTCTACTTTATTACTGATATGGGAATGGGAGCATATAGCTATCACATGCCCTATTCACACTCAGAAGATCAAAGAGGCTTATGAGCCATTTGCATGCATGTACAGGCTGTCAATTAGTTATGAGTCTATAGACTTGATCAGGTATTGGTGTTGGACCTTAGATGAGATGGGCAACATCCAGTGGGTGCCATATGTAGGATGCGAGTCATAGGGCCATCAGGTCCCACAATAGGATGGGGATGGATATGCGGAGGATGATCATTATGACTCCTATTATTTGGGATTTATACAGACCAACTATTGTCTAATAGGATGCATGTCCTATGTTATATGTAGGTATATGCTGTCGAGGGTACGAAGGTAGATGGGACATGTTTAGGAGGCCGTGCTAGATGGATTTCCTCATCCTTTTGTGACTTGGGAGGTCAGTAGTATCTGGGGGATCAGACTTGACCTATAGGGAGCTCGGGGATCATGGATGGGCATGCCAGGGGTGACATGGGTCAAAGCACGGGAGTCATTGCATGACGCAGGAGTAGTGCTAGCATATGCACAATGGTGGGCGAATCACAGGCCTATCAGATTGATGATTCCTGGAGTGGTACATGTAAATGAGCAGCCTAGCGAGGGAGAGGAGGGAGGAGGACAGGATGGTGATAACAATGATGATGAGGGAGGAGATGGAGGAGCGGTTGGGGGGAGGAGAGTTTGGCCGAGAGTAGTTGTTTAGAGGAGATGAGGATAGGTAGAGATATTTGCAGGGAGACAACCACCAGTGATCCTAGAAATACAGGGACATGGGCCACATGGGCCATAGGGACAAGGGCCACCAGTGGGATACATATCCCAGGAGGTTCATGACACAGTAGTGGTAGAGCAAGATAGCCTGCAGACAGAGTTGTAGAGGTTACAAGGACTACTGGCTATATCTCAGGCGATTGAGAGTAGTTCACAGGCAGAGATCCTTAAATTATAGGGGCTATTAGCCACCTCTTAGGCCACATAAAAGAGTTTACAAACAGAGCTGGCCTGAGTATAGGGGCATTGGTGGTAGAGACAAAACATGGAGATGGGGAACAAAGGGTACTAGACCTTCTATAGGCTTGGGTGGATAGCGAGGAGTTTGGTATGGGGGATAGGAGGAGGGGGCAGGAGAGGAGCTGGCAGCCATGTCAGCACAGATAGCACTTTTGACAGCGTAGTGAGATGTTGCATAGAGATGGGAAGAGATTTATAGGGAAGAGCGGGATATAGCTCACCATGAAGGTACAACTAGAGGTCTGGGATAGGTGCTAGTAGATACATTTGTAGCACAAAGGGATGCCAGCAGGAGAGGAAGAGAGGCCGTATAATACATGGGCCTATATCACAGAGTCATGCCAAAGGGACAATGAGAACCAGTGTATTCGGAGAGGTATGCATCCCATAGTACAGGTTGGGATTCCCAAGGATTAGTGGGGTTACCACCTCATTCTAGCAAGGGTGCGGGGCCATCACATCTATCGTGATGACGCTTTTAGACCATTTTTGACACACATTATATATGATATTACAAGACACTGATGTATGATGGACATTATATATATGCACTTTTATAGTGGTGATCTAATTTATGTTTTGATATGATTCTATGTGATGTTTATGCAGGATGGATATGATGTGTTATGATTCTATATGTATATGATGTTTATGACTGACATGCAGGTTGAGATGAATTTATGTGATGATGCTGACCTATTTGTGATGCAGGGATGGGATGCATATGATGATTAATGATATATGTGAGATGCTTATAGATGGATGTATATTATGTGTAATGATGCAATGTGATGATTTATACATGAATAATGAGTAATGAGTAAATGTGTAAATAATTTAAATGATTAATGACTAATGAATGGACTTAAATGATTAATGAGTGAACTTAATGGATTAACAATGCAACTATAATGATCAATGATGAATGAATTAATAATGCAACTATAATGATTATTGATTAATGAATGGATGTAATGGAACTATAATGATTAACGATTAATGAATTAACAATGCAACTATAATGATTAATGATTAATGAACTGAATGGATAATGATTAACAAATTAACCTAATGAATGTAACTAATAATGAAATGCAATGAAATGGATGAATGAAACAACAAGATAAATGCAATGCAAAATGGAACATATGAGGACAATGTTTTTGTGTGTATCAAATAGGTCTAATAGAATCACTTAGGTAGCTGGATAGGGGGAATAAACAAAAACCTTACCAAGAGAAAAATGCAAAGTGAAAAATGACCAAACTAAAATGCAATCCTAACTACATGATGACAGTGGGATTTATACAGTGTTAATGTTGGAGAGCACACCCTAGTTTGATTTTCCAAAAGGAGGTATGCACCATGTGCTAGATAACACAAGTGACATGGTTCCTTTGCATGGACTAGACTCTCAGAAAAATAGGTTGCTACGAACAAGAATGCAAGATATCAGGTATGATGAGACCTATGAAATGTTTCTCATGAGGAGCTGTAATACACCTAGATCTTTTTAGGGATTTGGGATGCATGAATCCTTCCCCCAGTGAGGCATACATAGTCATAAATGAACATAAAAAAATAAATGCACTAACAATATATGACAAGTAGATGATACCACAAATGACACGTATCTCAATAGGTACTCACCATAATGAACCAAGATGTGAAAGATTGAGGATGTTATGAGAAGGACACATTGAAACACAAGATAAAATCAACAAAAAAACATCCTGATCAAGCGGTCATTCAGTCCAAAATTTCTTGCCATGATAAAAATTGATGTGAGGATTGATAGAAGAGCTGACACTAGAAGGATGCGTCCTGATGGGAAAAAGTTTGATTAATGAAAATTGGAATTCATTGGCAATTGCTTGTGGATAGAGAGAAACTAATAGAGTCAATCTATTTTCTGATTTGGTGAAAAAGTGTTGTGATCATAGTGTCTGGAATAAAGCTCAGTGTTGATGGGGTAAGCTCAGTCATGCGGGAATGCAATTTTATTGTGGAAGTGGAAAGCGGTTAGGGGATTACCTTCACAGATATGGGTAGTGAAGTTATTATGGAAGGTGATGGAGGTTGTATGAAAGGTGGGTGAAATAGATGGTGTATCTGACTACACATGGTGCCTGAGATAGGTTTTCACCATGGTACTTATCTATTGTGCCACTGAAGTGGTTTTCACAAATGGATGAATTTATTTCTCTTTCTCTTTTTGCTTTTTTTTTAATACTTTTTCATGCTTTTATATTTTTTATACCTTATGGAATTTTTTGATTTTGATTTTGATTTTCTGCTTTTCTTATTTTTTTGGATTTTGATAGTTTTCTGCTGTACAATGGACTTCTAAAGGATCAAGCATAGAAGTGCTTGAGATGCATGATATTTACTAGATCAAGGATCATATCTCCCTCTAGTGTAGCAATTTGATAAGAGGAAGACCCAAAATTTGCTATGATTATGAAGGGCCCCAACCAATTAGGTTCAAACTTTCCTTTCTTGTCACGGTTTTGGAGGTTCTTCATATTGTACTGCAGGACGAGATCACCAACCTCAAACTGATGAGGTTTGATATTTTTGTTGAACTAGAGGCGGAGGTGATTTTGATACATGAGGAGGTGGTTTAGGGAAATGAGGTGTCTCTCATCAAGGAGTTCAAGCTCTTGCAAGCAAGAAACTCTGTATTCTTCTTTGGACAATAGATTCTTGAGAGAAATTCTGAGGGAAGGGGGCTCAATTTTGATGGGTAGAATAGCCTTAGTGCCATAAACAAGGGAAAAGGGAGTGACTTGAGTGGGGGTTTGAATGGAAGTGTGGTAGGCCCAAAGGGCGGGATTGAGGTGAAGGTGTCAATAACTGCTAGCTTCATCGACTATTTTCTTGAGGATAGTTTTATTTGTAGCCTCTTCTTGACCACTGCCTTGTAGAAAATATTTGGAGGAGGTATGATGCGTAATGCTGAATTTTATACACATCTCTATGACATCCTTATTTTTAAAATTTCCTCCATTATTAGTAATGACATCTTGAGCAATTCCATAGCGATAGATAAGATAGTTCAAAATAAACCTCAAGATCTATTTTCCAGTAGTGTAGGTGAGAGGAAAAACTTTGACCCACTTGGTAAAGTACTCAGTAGCGGCAAGGATGTATTTATGATAATTGGAAGAATCAGGGAAAATCTGGCCAACAAGGTCAAGACCCCAGCATGAAAAAGGACAAGGGGTGATGGTGGGTTGAAGGGATTGGGATGGAGCATGTATCAAATCTCCATGCTACTGGAAAGGCACACATTTCTTCACATAGTTGTAGGCATCATATTCCATGGTAGGCCGATAATATTCAGTGCATAAAAATTTCTTGGCCAAAGTGAGTCTACTAGAGTGAGCCCCATATATTCCTCGATGTAACTCCTCCAAGGATGTTTGTGCTTCATTAGAATTCAGACACCTTAGAAGAGTTCCATCGAAATGCTTTCAGAAAAGGGTATCACCAAGGATTGTGTAATGGGAAGCACGATGAATGAAGGTTTTATGTTGATTGGGGGTTAAGGCAAGTGGGGTATGTCCATCGTGAAGGTAGGAGTATATTTCTTGGTACCATGGGGAATTAGGATCAACAATTTCACACACCATTTTAGAATTTTGTTTTTCACAAGCAGGGACTGTAAGATTCTCAACAAGAAACTCACATCGTGTACTATATTCTGGCATGGTGATCAGGGACCCGATAGAAGCCATTGTGTCAACTTATTTTTTGTTTGTGCGGGGAATTTGTTGGAAGACCAAATCAGTGAAATGTTGTTTGAGGTCCTCGACTGTGTGGTGATAGGGAATAAATTTATCATCCTTTGTTTGATATTTATCCATAACTTGTTTGATAACCAACTGTGAATCACCTAATACCAAAAAACTAAGAATCTTCCATTGTATGGTCTAACAGAGTCCAGGTACAAGGGCCTCATATTCTAAAATATTTTTTATACAAGGAAATTGTAATTTATAAGATCTAGGGATGAGATCTCCTTTTGGTGTAACAAAAAATATTCCTTCCCCCGATCCTTTCTTAATAAAGGATCCATCAAAATAAAGTTTCCATGGGGTACTCAGGGCAAGATTGAGAACTGATTAATCTAGAAAATCTATGATTAGTAGATGTTTACTGTCAACAGGTGCTTTAGCTAATTGATCTACAATAAGTTGTCCTTTTATAGCTTTTTGATCCACATAAAAAATGTCAAATTCACTAAGGATCATAACCCATTTCGTAGTACGGCCAGTAAGAGAAGCGCGTGACATGACATATTTGAGTGGATCAATCTTGGTGACAAGGTGGATCTTATGATTGAGCATATAATGTCATAGTTTATGTGTGCAGAAGACAAAGGTCAAACATGCCTTTTAAATGAGGGATAATTCAACTCATAACCAATAAGACTCCTACTGAGATAATAATTTGCTCACTCTTTTTAGGTATCATCTAATTGGGCCAATAGAGCACCTAATGCAACCTCTATGGTAGATATATACTAAATCAGAGGATGACCAGCAATAGGTGGAACCAACACAGGTGGATTATCTAGATATCCTTTTAGCTTCTCAAATGCATTTTGACATAAGCAATCCCATTGGAATTTGATATTCTTGCACATGAGATGAGAAAATGGATGCACCTTATCTGCCAGCTGTGACATGGATCTCTTGATGGACTAAATTTTTCCTTGTAATATGCACAATTGTTTCAATGTTTTTGGCGGTGGCATCTCTAGGATGGATTTTACTTTCTTTGGGTAAAATTCTATTCTGCACCATGACACAATGTATCCCAACAGTTTACCAGATTGTACTCCAAAGACACATTTATTGGGATTTAGCCAAAGCTTATATTTTTCCAATCGCTCAAAAATGGTAGCAAGGATAGGGATGTGTGATTCTTATGTCTTGGAATTTCCCAAAAGATCATCCACATAGTCTTCCATGATGACATGCAGGAGATCGTGGAAGATGGTTGTCATTGCTCTCTAATATGTTGCGCCAGAATTCTTAAGGCCAAAGGGCATCACCTGATAATAGAAGGTTCCCCAAGGTGTTGTGAAGGCATTCTTGTGTTGGTCTTCTGGTGATATCATGATCTAATTATAACTGGAGAAGCCATCCATGAGGGACAACATCTCATGTCCAGCAGTCAAATCCACTATAATTTCGATATTTGGAAGTGGAAAATCATCCTTAGGACATGCAAGGTTTAGGTCTCTGAAGTCAGTACAAATTCCAATTCCCCCAGAAGGTTTTCCTACTAGTAAAACATTGGAGACCCATTCAGGATAGTTTATAGGCCGGATTACTTTAGCATCCAACATCTTTTGAAGCTCTACTTTGACTACCAATGGTACTTGCGGATGCATCTTGTGGAGTTTTTGTTTAACAGGTTTCACATTGGGATCCACAATAAGATGGTGCATTACAAGATCTGTATCTAGCCCATGAATGTCCTTGTAGGTCCATGCAAAGTTGATTTTATGTTTCTGAAGGAATGCCATCATTTATTTCTTTTCTTGATCACTGAGAGAGACTGCAATGTAAGTGGTGTGTAGATCGGCTTATGTGCCTAGATTTATTGGGATATTGTCTTCAATAATCATAGAGGACATTTTTGGTTTTGATGATATGAATGACAGGTCAGCTTCTCCCTCCTCTAGTGCCTCAGAAAGGTTTTCACTAGAGGATGCCTCCTTTATTTTATCTTTTTCTTCATCTGAAGGTTCTTGCGAGAGGTTTTCACCAGGGGATGTTTTTGTATTTTCATTTTTTTTATTTTTATTCTTACTGTCATTTTTGTGACTAAGAGAATTGACCTAGCTACCGAAGTAGGCTTTCTCGCTGAAATGGATCTGATGCTCATACTCTCAGAGATTCTTAAGTCCAAAGAGGATTAAAACTGCCTCATCTGAATCACAAATATCTAAAGCTGGTTGTGAGTCTTGCTAAACCCAATCAATTAGTTCAGGGTTTGTGAGGGGAAGATGAGGGGATGAAAGGTTGGTTTGTGTGATAGTTAGGACATAGGTAAAGTTGTCAAGGTCATCTTCAACATATTGGAAAGGGATTTCAAAAAACTCTTCTTTGGTGTTTGAGTCTGAGGCGGCTAAACAATAGTCGTTGACAAAATTAGTCTTAGTTTCTATGGAACCCAATAGTGTCCTCGAGGATAGCCATTTGTTGTTATAATTTTCTTTCTTATCTAGATCCAGCACATGGAAAATAGTTTCAATTAAGGTTGGGCCCACTTGTAAGGGTAGTGTTATCAGACCTTTTCTTTCTTGTTCTTTGTCATCATAGGCCTTTATTGTGATTCGCTTATCTACATCCAGAAGGTCCTTAGAAAGACCGATGTTACGAATCATTTTCAATGTGCACAAATTTAGGCCAGATCCACCATCTATAAGGACTCATTTGATTTTAGTGGATTGTATTTTGGCTTCAATATGGAGGGATTTATTATGATGAAGGTCATGACTAAAGAAGTCTTTGTCAGTGAAAACAAGATGCTCTTGTGAAGCTAAATTCCTGATCATGGCTTGGAACTAAGTAGCGTTGATATTTTCAAGAACATGGGATTCATTCAGAGCATCTTTAAGAATTTCTTTATGAATTGGTGAGGTACACAAGAGTTATAGAATGGATATTTGTGCATGTTTCTTTCCTAACTGGGCAAATAGGTCATAGCATGAGGCAAGTCAAGTAGCAGTAGATGGTGCAACTGGTGGATTTGCAGATGTAGAAGGTTTATCAGTAGCTTAGACAGTGACTCTAGGTCTGTGTGTGGTAGCATTACAATCAGGAGCTTTGAGGATTATGGTGTTGACATGTGTTTTAGATTCTTTGATGCATCCACAAAGAGCATCAAACCCAAAGATATCATATTCTTCTAGACTCCCACATGTCCGATCATTTCCTGTGATAGTATTGGTAGAGTAATCACATGGGATTGCATTGGATGCATTGTTTTGATTATGTGGCAGAAAGGGTTGATTGTAGACTTTAAGTTTTGCATCTGATAAGGATGCATTCTGGGCTTCAACTTCAATTTTTCCATCATCAATGAGATCTTGCACAAAGTGTCTGAACTTCATGCATTTCTTGGTATCATGTCCTTTTATGTGATAGTAATCACAATATTCATTTTCTCTATACCAAGCGGGTTTGGGTTGATTCTCATCAAAAAGCTGAGTATTTGGATAGATTATCATTCCTTGACCCGCAAGTTGTTTAAAGATCACGTCTAAGGGTTCCGCTAATGTTGTGAATTGTCATTGTTTTTGATTGTTGTTATTGTCATTGTTATTTTTGTTAGGAGGGAAAAAATATGATTGGTTGTGCGATTGTTGTTGATTGTTATTCTGATTGTTGTTTTGATATTAATTCTGATTTTGATTGTTCTCATTCTGATTTTGATTGTTGTTGCGATTTTGATTTTGATTCTAATTGTTATTGCGATTATTTTGATTATTATTTTTGGATGCCTGAACATTTTGAACATGTTTAGCATCAGTCACACCATCATTGACAACTCCTTTGTTTTTACTCTGGAATTTTGGTTTATCATTGTTGGAAGGAGTATAATGTTTGATGCTAACTTTTTGCAAAAGACCATCTTCAATGTTTTTTCTCTTCTTGACAAGGGATTAAAAGGTGTCAGGTGAAGCCATTTTCATTTGGAATGACACCTCAAGGATCAAATTCTTTGTGAAGATGTCAATTAAGTGACTATCAGGTATTTTCCATGGCATGCAATTTGCAATATGTCTCCATCATTGTAAGAAAATAGCAAAGGTTTCTCCATTCTTTTGTTTAGTATTACACAAATCGCTAAGAGTTGCTTGATGCTCAATGTTATACGAATATTGTCCTACAAAATTCTCTACAAGATCATAGAAAGTAGAGATTGATCCATAAGGAAAGGCCATGAACCATTCCAAAGCTGTGCGTCCAAGACTCCTAGTGAAGATTCTTTTTAGGTAATTTTTGTTATAGGCAACTTCTTGACATGCGATGTAAAATTATTTGAGATGTCTTAGAGGACATGTTTCAGCCCTTTGTATTTCTCAAATTTAGGCATCTCAAAGTTTTTGGGGAATGGTTTCATTGTGATGGACTTGTCAAATGGATAGGGACAAATCTCCTCAAAAGAAAACTCCTTTTTGCCCCCATTCTGTAAACCATACACAAGACTTTTGAGATCATCAAGTTTTTGGGCTAAATCAGGAGCATTATGTAGAGTAAATTGTGGCACATAAGATCCTCCTCCTCCAAATTGTGCAGTTGACAACCCAGTGGAGGGAATACCGACTATAGGAGGGGGTATGTATTGATAAACTCTAGATGTGTTGGTTGCAGATGTCTTCATGCCCATTGTTTGAAATGTAGATGATGTAGCCAAAGGAATAGAAATCCGCCCTATGTTGTTGACATTAGAACTTGGTCCTTGAGTGACATTCATCATCGTGTGAGTGCTATTATGTGCAGTAATGTTTGGAAAAACACTTAGAATATGTTGGGTTTGTTCTTGTGTCAATTGGCCTGATGATGTAGTTATTGATATAGGTGTTGATGTAGGTATTGATGTGGAAGGTTCAATGTAGTTCCTTTACTGGTGTCACATGATGATGTAGCATTTGAATTGGAAGCCATGGCTACACTCACAATAGCTATGGATTTGGTGATGTTTTGAGTAAGGAGCGGTTCATCAAAGTCTATAGGCACTGTAATGCCATTTCGAATGAGATTTAAGAAGATTTCACCACTATTTTGACTAATGGCCTTTTCAACCATTTCTAAGTTATATGGATCTCTAAGGAAATCGTTCACTTGTGTAGGTCTTTCCTCCATATCCACTAACTCAGTTTCTTCGTTAGGTTGATTTTCATCATGTACTAGATTGCCTTGAAATAATTGAGGAGAAAAAGGATTCTCCTCATCAAAGGGAGTGCTGGGTGTTGCACACCTGATGTTTCTAGCTTGAGATCGAGTAACTACCATACAATTGCAGACTTCGAAGAATGGAAGACAAGAAGATGTAGGATTAAGAGGTGAAAGGGAATGGAGCAAATATTAGATTCTTGATTTTCTTTGATTTGAGATTGATTAGATTGATTGATGTTTGAATGAGGATTGATTTTATTATTTGATCCAAATTGATTGATGGTTTATTTTGATTTAAAGGTTTTTAGAAAAAAACCTAGGTATAACAAGACCTTGTGATGACACAAACACAAAAAGATTAAGTGATATCTTTTCTACTTGAAGATAGACTTGTGATCTCAAGCAAAATGGGATATCACAAATGGATTTAAATTACTTGAGACAAACTAATGGTCTACAAGCAATGTTGTATTTGTTTGAAGATGAAGGTCTGTTATACTTTTGATTAGGGTCTTTCAACCTAAAAGGGATTGATTTGAATTTGATTCGATTTGAAGTAAAGAGGTTCGATCTAGTATTCCAAGAGGAAGAATGATGTTTGATGATGATGGAAGAACTAAAAAATTGATTTTAGAAACAAGAGGCTTGTTTAATCATATTTATCAAGGGTGAAAAAGGAACGGTTGATGGGATATTTGTCCATGAAATTGAAAACTTTGTTGTTGTACATGATCTTGTCAATTTTCTTGTAGTACTTGATTTCTTGCTTGATTCATTGGGCAATGTGTTGATACTCTTTGGATTTGTGAGTAGTTTCTTTCTATTCTCGATAAAATAGAGGTGTTGGAAGCTTAACCTTCTTATGCTTCTTGGAATCAGTCATGTCATATAGCAAAAAATCTTATTTTGACTAGGCAACTGATTGTTTTAGGACAAATGGTTTCAATATCCCACAGAGGACCAAATTTTGAAGATTTTGGTAGATTTTGAAGCTCACTGTTTTAAAGAGGAGATGATAGTCTCAGACATAGACGATGGTTCCAAAGTGTAGACGGGGATCTGTGCAAATGGTGATCTACATAGACATCAACTCTAGAGCAGAGACATCAGTTTGTAATCAGGACAGTGTCTTGATGATTTTGGCAGATTTTTTATTTTAGTTTGATCTTCAATGGATTTGTTCAATGGCGAGAACAATTTTCATCATAATCAAACTAGAAAATAACTAGCATATGTCTTGAAAACAATCCAACAACGGATAAAGAAATGTTGAGGGATACAAGCAAGTGTGACAAATTTGTTTGTTGAAAGTTTCGTTCTTGTTTTGATATTGTCAATGTTCAAGCATTTCAAACACAACCTACCTAAGGAATTGGTGTAGCATGAAATTTTTTACTCGTAAATCTTAGGCACACACACAAGAGCTAATCAAAATATAGTCATCACCAAGGATGCAATGGTTCTAGTCATGACACCATATTAGCCGACTCCAAACGCTCAAGGTGGCACGAATGTAAGAGTGATCTTGGGGAAGTTACTATCTTCCTTGCACAAAAATTATCACCTTTTAGGGGTGAACTGAGTAGGCCTCTATTTTAACATTTCTTAGAAAGGTTCTCTATTTTTGGCTACCCCTTGTAGTTTCACAAGTAAAATTGAGGCCTATATCCCTACAAGCACCCAAAATGCATAGTCTCGCAAGTGAGATTTAGACCTCTCAGCCCTACACAAGTTGAATGTATCCCCCTTCCAGTCTTGTAAACAAGATTGAAACTAAGATGGACCTACAAGCACCCAGTCAAGCGCAGTCTCACAAGAAAGATTCAGGCACTAGGCCCTACAAATGAAGGAGCATTTGAGATAGAAATAGTCACATCTTTCCGCTCTTTGGATTGAAGAAAGATTTTGATTATAGTGGGGTGGAGTAGCCGGGTTTGCTTGTTCCCCACTTGGATCATTCCCAAAATATTTCTCTCTTGGAAGTCCCTCTAAAGGATTAACATAAAGAAAATGGATTGGCGACGAGAGGGGTCTGGATTTCTGATTTTCCCACAAGGGGAAAAGAGCATAGTTTCCTACCCAATGTCATTTTCTCCCAAACACGCCAAATACTTGTTCTTTCCAAAAGATTTATTTTTTTAACACAAAATAAGCATGTTTAGGTTTTTGATCTTCCATAAGGAAGAGAGCATACTCCCCTAATGCTTATTTTAAGTTATACAGAGAAATCTCCTAATTAATCTAGGTTCCTAAATAAAATACTATGCTAAAAAGCATGATCATTTAGTTGAAAGCTTTTAAGGCAACCTACAAGAAAAAATGTATGTATTTTTGAGTTTTTTGTCTTCTTTAATCATCCTACAAGCACAAAAATTCAATAGTTTTGATGCCTTTATCTTCAAAAATGTTGCTGCAAAACCTTAAAAAATATCAATAACCCATAAATCTGCTTAAAATGTTAAAACAAAGCAAACCTGCGCAGACGTCAGAATATAGTCACAAATGATGATCTGCGTAGATGATGATGTCAGAGCACAGATGATAGTTTGTGAAAACATAGAAACTGCTATCTGTCAGAAATGCAAAAACTTTGCAGATGGTGATTTCGGGGCATAGATGAAAATCTGCGAAGATGGTAACCTGTACAGGTGAAAATATAGAAATTGATATCTATTAGAAATGCAGAAACTTTGTAGATGGTGATTCCAAGGCGCATATGACAATCTATGGAGACGGTAACCTGCACAGATGATCGAACATAGAAAGTCACAGTTTGCTGATGAAAAGACTTGGTAAATTGAAATATTCAATTTTTACCAATTTTAACAGTATTTAACTCCTAAAAATTGACACCCTATCAGAAACCCAAGAGTTAAAAACCTCAAATTTTAGTAAAAAGCATTTGAAATAACATTTAAACTAAGTATAGTTTTTAGCAGGTGAAAATGACTGTCTGTAGGTGGAGATGACTATCTGCAAGCACATATGATAGATCTACATAGATGGTGATCTGCATAGATGGCAGTCTGGAAACACAGATGACAGTCTCAGAGTAGAGACAACTCTGCGTAAAGCTTTTCCAGAAGCATAGAAGAATGCAAAAAATGTTGAAAATCTTGAAAATTAAGGGACATGGGTCTCACCGGGCATGCCAAAATGTATGTAATAGAAAGTATACCTACCAAGAAAAACACTAAAACATGCAAATGTTAAGGTTAGTCATTAGAAACAAGATTCAAAGGTTAGCATGTTTTAAATGAAATCTACGACAAGAACTTTCACCACAACTTCTGATGAGCCAAACAAGGGCACCCAATGCCTTGTTGATTTGCTCTTAGAGCTGTATCTGTGTGTGCTCTCCCAACACAATATTTAAATCCCACTTGTAATGCATAAAATATAAGCTAATAACTCAAGAACAGGTATACAAAACTTGTCTCAAGCTTTCACCATTGATGAAGATGCAAGAACTAAGCTAAGATGATATGCAAGATTCAAATAAACTAAGATTCATTCCATTAAGCCTAAGATGTGATTTATAGATTTTCAAAATAAAATAAAAAGCATGGAAACATGAATATTAGCTAAGAATTTAAAAACTAAACTAGCATGATAACAATGCATAAAATTGAGATGATTTTCTCTTGGCAAGAGCCTCTATTTATAGATTTTTGGAAGGAAGGAGAGGGCTTTAATGAGGTGGAGATCGTGTGGCATCGACATAGGTGCCACATGAGGGACACATAAGCCATGCAAGAGGCCAAGTTTGATCACACATGTGTGAGCCACTTGTGATGTGATGGGTCAAGGTGTACTTAAAGTACACATGTGAAAATTCTTGTAAGAGGTGTAAGAGTTTTAGTCCAATGAAACACATTGAGAAAGTGTAAGAAAGTGTCGTCAAGGTTGTAAGAAACCTTGTTGGCACCAAATTAGAATAAATTTGAAAAGTCAAATTTAGAAATTTGTTCACACATGTGTGAGCAAATAATTAGGACTAATATGTGTATGAATCTTGAAATTAGCCTAATTAGCCTTAGTTAATTAGTGAGTAGGTCTATTTGGTGAGAGTGATATGAGGTAGGGTAGGATCTAGGTTCAAATTAGTTTAAGCTAATTAGATTTAGATTAATTATGGTTTAGTAGAATTAAGTCATATGGAGGAATAAATAAATTATAAATGTATTTAAAATGGATTAATGAGGGAAATGTATATAAATGGGATTTAATACATTAAAGAGGGAATAATATTTAAATTAAGATTTAAATACTATGAAAATGAATCATATTTAATTAAATAGATAGAAGAACATAACAAATATAATTAATTAAAATTAACTATAATGTTATGGGAATATTAATTAAATTAATATAAGGACAATTTTGGACGTCTATGGTCATAAGTATACTTTTATACTTCTCTTTGGAACATAGATTTAACATTCACTTTGGAGAGTGTGCTTGGGCAGTGAGCTCATCATTTCATTAAACTCCTAACCAGGTTGATAAGACTCCTAATAGGGTTGATAAGCCTCCTAACAGGGTCTGTCCTTTAATAGAGACTTGTACTGTATGTATTAATCGGATCCTAATAGGGCTAGATCTGTTAACATGGATACAATATTTCTTGTGCATTATTTGTGAGTGCTAATTCCCATCGAGTATTTTCCCTTAATAATTTTTTCCTCGAAAACAAATACTTGTGTTATGGTGTTGTTCTTGAAGTGTTCAGATTTGCATTAAGTAATTGGTTTACAATTTAAAGTTTAAATATTTGGCATACAACTGATTCACCCCCCCTCAGTTGTTTTATTCCAAAAAATTAGTATCAAATCTTAACAACTTGAGGTGATCTAGGGATGTTGTACTAGAGAAAGCTTAATATATTGAGGTGATCTAGAGATGGTGTACTATAGAAAGGAGAGTCCAAAATTTGATGCTAAAAATATTGACGGTTGGAAGAAAAAGATGAGATCTCATCTGATCTTCTTGGGAATTGAATGTTGGATGATTAGAAATAAGGATGAAGTGATCAAGGAAAAGAATGAATTAGGAAATGATAATAAGTAAGAAAATAATTTTTTTTCTTACAATATGGTTGCAAGAGAAGCACTGATAAGTGTGCTCTCTAAGGCATGATTTACAGAGGTTAAAGATCTTGATTTAGCTCACAAGATTTGGACAAGGCTAGAGGCTCTATATGAAGGAGATCAATACACCAAGCAAGAAAAATTATAGAATTGGAAGGCTAAAATAGAGAATTTGAGGATGTGAGATGATGAGAATGTCAGAGCATATGTATAGAGAGTTACATAGGTTGTTACTGTAATAAAAAACTCATGAGGCACATATACTGAAGATGAAGTGATCACAAATATTCTTAGATCCTTGACACTTGCCTATAAAAATAAAGTGCAAGCGATAGAGGATATCATACCACTGACAAAAAATTTCAACAGAGAATTCTTGATTGCTAAGTTGACCACCTTTGAGACCGCAGAGTTACATAATGCATTACCCTAAGTGGAGTATGCATTCAAGGATTTGTTCATAATGACAAAAAGACCTTATCAAGCCTTGTGAGATCTAGAAGAAGCAATAGACATGAAGAGCTTAGAGAATAAACTGATGAGTGGGTAGAGATTGAAGAAGAAGAAAGGAAACTGGATGAACTTGTGGCTCTAATAGAAAAAAGGAAAGGAGAGGTAAGGGTAAAATTGAAGGAAAATTACCCCTAAAATATTTTCTTGGAATAAGATTGGTCATTTTGCATCTAGATGCCCTACAAGGGTTCCTAAGCACAAGACTAAGTTTTATAAGTCTAATTACACCAAGGATGAGGAATGCTACTATGCTAGTGAAGGTGTGTTTGATGATGATTCTATGAATGATGGGAATGAAATTGGATTTATTACTATTAAAGATGATGTACCTATTCATGAAGAAAAATCTCTAGTCTCGCATGTTGAAAATAAATCAGAATGGATCATTGATAGTGGTGATAGGCCATTTTAATGGCATACTTTAGATACCCTAGGAGAACTTTTTATAGGTCTTTTGCCATGTTTTCACTTATTTACTCCAAGACTTTATGATTTAAAACTGCTAATATGTGGTAGTCAACCACTAAACCTATGCTATGGACATATGCTTGCTTAATATGGTTTATCTGGATGAATATACTCTATTTATTTCTGTGGAATCATGATCATGTTTTATTGATGGATTAACTGATTGAGTGATAGATAATGCATATGTACTTTAATGATTATTTTCCATGAATGCTTTTATCCTAAAAGTTTAAATGTAGTGCATCAAATTAGCAACCATTGTCTTGATCAGGTGAGCATGTCCATGCGCTAGATGCTTGACTCAGTCCTGCAATAGATGCACATGGATGGAACATCAGTGTAGCAGTAGCGAAAGGTTTCCAATTAATCTAGGTGGAAATAGTTGAGCGAAAACTTGGAAAATGCAATAAGTTCACTGATGAAATACAGGAGAGAGTGGGAAGTTAGATCTACTATCTAAGAAATTCTTTCCTCTTTTTTGGACTGATTCTATTTCCTTCTTTCTAGCTTTCCTTTTTGTTAGTTGTTTGTAATAAAAGCTCAGCCTTTTCTTAGGGCATGTTGTGTTTAGTAGTTAGATGTTTTCCTTTAAATAAATCCCCACTCTTGCGTGAGAAGGAGGGAATTATTATGAGATAGTTGAAGTATAGTTCAATTTTTTTGTTTTACTATTTATGAGAATCTTTGTACTCTGTTATTCATTTTAATGAGCAAATGAAGTGTTGAGATTAATTTTGTGTAATCGAGTGTTTTGGGTACTCACCCAAGGGGGCCCACTTGGTGAGGAATCCATATTTATATTCATTTTAGTTTAGTTCTCTTGTCTACATTTCTGTCATCTCAATTCCTATGCTGAATAGCTCCTACAACCGAAGTCATAGGATAGCTATCACTTCCTACAACCAAACAACAAAGTAACTAAGGCATTATAGTTAGTTTTTGCACTCTTCCATTCTCCTAGCAACGTTCACTTCCATCATTGAATTTCAAGTATTTTCATTTACATAAATAGCTTAACTTTCTTTCAAGTATTGATTTCATGCAGTAATAGTATGGTTTCTCTTCAAAAGCATTTACTTCCTTCAGCTATAGAATAGTTTCTTTCCAACATTTGTTTCCTGCAATGATTATAGAGTGATTGGTTGAGAAAGTTCTTGGTGCATATATTTTTCTAGCCCATTTCAAGTAACATGTCCCTGGGTTTGACATAATAAATGAGTTTCTTATAAAGAGGATGAAGTGCCTAGTTGGATGTCCAATCCCCGAGTTAAAGGATTATGCCTAGTTTTTGAGCCTTTATAATGAGCGATCATTTTTGGTGCCACTGTCAGAGACGGTGCCGAGCCTGGTTCTTATTCAACCATTCCTAGGATTTTCTATCATGCTTTCATTTCCCGCTTTAAGTAGATTAAGTCTCATCTTAAAAAACAAACCGCTATTCACATCATTCCATTCTATCTGCATGCATAATAGACAAAGAGACACTTGAGGAAGGTACTTGCCAAATCAATCCAGTAACCTATTTGAAGAAGAAAGCTAGTTCATTGATGTTATTGTTGAGATTCTTGAAGTCCTTTCATCATCCTCATCTTCTTAGGGTGACCTTCGTGTTGTCTTCGAGGATCAACTAGAAGCCAATCCATTTGCTGAAGCCTTTGCCAACCTAGGATTCCACAATCCTGAAGAAGAAAATCCTTGGCAGTTAGTCATCTATCAACCTCAAAACCCACCTTAAAATCCACCTCAGTGGCCATGAAGGATGGCCAATCCTAATACATTTCCTTTTCCCATCTCTGACCAACATGATAATAACAAACTTAAGAATATTCCCTCTTGTGCTCTTCCAAAGTATAGCGGCCTTGTCATAGAGGACCTAGATACCTTTCTCTTTGAGTTTGATATCCTTTGTAGGAGATATGACTACACCATCGATGCCCACAAACTTAAGCTTTTTCCTGCAAAACTTAAAGAGTCTGCATTACGATGGTTTATGGGTTTAGGAAAGGATGTCACCCAAAATTGGGATGAAATGAAGGTTGATTTCTTGCTGAAATACAAGGAGTACTATTGAGGAAATGATATGTGAGGGGATGACATCTTTAAGATGACACAAAAGGAGGATGAGAGTCTTGAGGATTATGTCTCAAGGTTCATGTTCAGTTTGCAGAAGAATACCCAGAATGAGCTTAATGAAGAATCTCATAAGTTGCTCTTTTTAGGAGGCATTCATGATGGATGCACAAAGGAATTGGACTTGGTGGCTAGAGGAGATATCACCCAAGAATTATGGGATGATATCTAGAAGATCTGCCTTAAGTACTCCAAAGCTGTTGTTAAGAAAGGAAGGGGATATAGGTCCACCCTAGGAAAGTCCAATGGTGTTGGTGCTTCACGGATAGAGATAACCAATATATTGTCCAATTTCAAGAAATATATCATTAATAATATGGCCACTCAACTGGACACCATGCAGGATAAGAAGAAACATGAGGAAGCAGTTGCCATGCTAGTGGGATTCTACCCACATTGTAGACAGAAGAGAGACTGCAGATGCAAACTGGTTGCTAACATGGAGACTACACAAATACAGACTGATTACAAACCAATTGAACTAGAGGATGAGCAGTTGTTCTTCATGACTCAACAATGACCATGGGTGTAGAGACAAGGTATGCCTCAGGACCCTCTTTCATTTAGTGGTACTTATAATAATCAATGACAACCCCCATGAATTATCAAAGTCCTCCCTCAAACAATTCCCAAAATTAGTGGAAGAATTACCCCAATCCATAGTGGCCAAACCCTCTAGGAGGTTGGCAACAACCTCAAGGGGCATGTCAGCCACCACTAGGTAATTGGAAACAAAACCCATAGTAGCGAGGTGGCTAGCAATGACCAAATCAACCACAAGGACTTTTGCCACCACCTATGCAGCCTCCACAATAGCAAGCTCTTTTTCTACCTCTTACACCCACTAACCCACCTCTTAACCCTACTTAGCTACCTACACAACCATAGGAGAACCCCAAAAATTGACCTCCTACACGTCAGAAAAATGTGTATGCTACAGACCTATCATAGTATCCCATGCAATATCCTGCTTATGCCATCAACCTTAATGATATTCACTTATGGTACGGTACCATTCTGCCTGCACCTGAGCCTCCAGTAATCACTGAAATGCCTTCTATGGAGCCCAATCAACCTAAAAATATGTCTACTCCATTAGCCCTTGCACCACCAGTTAAAACCAATCAGCATACCATTCCCCCTTTTGTGCAAAGGTTGCAGCATAGCAATCTGAAAGCCACTGACGAAGCAGCTTTCAATATCCTTGACCAACTAAAGAATGTCAGCTTCCAAATTCTCCTTTTCCAAGAAATCAAAGATGTTCCCACCTATGGAAAATCTATCAAGGAAGATTTCTTTAAAAATCTTGGCCACAAGAAGAAGGATCCCCAGACTGTCCATGTCTTGGGTAAACTGGCAGACATCATGTTAGGGAAGCTTACCATCCCAAAATATTCTGACCCTGGCAGCCCTATTGTTGAGGTCATTATTAATGGGACTGCTATAAAAAAGGCCTTGATTGATCTTGGATCCACTATTAATGTCATGACCAAGGATATTATGCAATGTCTTGGTATTACCAACCTCTGAAATACACCTACTTTCTTGCAGCTCATAGATAGTTTGACTGTAAAGCCTGATGGGGTGGTGGAGGACATTGTGATTAACCTTGAGTATTGGTCCTACCCTACTGATTTCATGATCATCTCACAAAAATCTACCCTAGGAAGCTATCCAATTATTCTGGGATGTCCTTAGCTGGCTACCACTGATGCCTATATCGGTTGTCGATTAGGAGATATGAAAATTTCTGATGGTCAGCACACCAAAACCTTGGCCTTGTATCCTCCTGCTCAACCTTACATGAACTTAGCCTCTCCCATATGGCTAGATGTAGGAGAGGAAGCTGAAGTTATTAATTAATTTTCCCAATTAATGATGTTAAAAAGGGATCTCCACTTGCACTTTCAGGAGGAAGATAAAGTAATTACCAACATCATGCATAAACAATATGGATGGAACTTTGACCCTTTGGATAGTTCCTTCCAAAACCACTCCCTACAACCATTGTACTCTGATTACCAATTATATTCTCCTACATCCAATAAGTTCTACCACCAAATGCTTCCCTATGAGATCCAAGTGCCCTCATTTACAGATGCAACTATGGTCAATCTCTCTAAGCAACTAGAAGTTTCCCCTGACCGCTGCTTGAACATTAATAGCAAACTTACTCCTCAACAACAAACATCGTTGACCAAGTTACTGAAGAGCCATATTATAGCTTTTGCCTGGGATTATGCTGATATGAAAGGTGTGGACCAAAATTTATGCAATCATAGGATCTATCTAAAGGAAGATAAACCCCTAGTAAGGCAATTTCAAAGGCGTGTCAACCCTGCCCTCTGTGAGATAGTTAAATTCGAACTCCAAAAATTGCTTAAAGCTGGTTTCATATACCCTATCATAGATAGCCAGTGTGTTTCCCCACTAGTAATAGTTCCTAAGAAAGGTGGAAAATGGAGAGTGTGTGTGGATTATAGAGAGCTTAACAATGCCACTAAAAAGGACCATTTCCCTCTTCCATTCATCGACCAAGTTCTGGACTCTCTAGTAGGAAAGAAGTAATTTTATTTCTTGGATGGGTACAGTGGATATAATCAAATATAGATTCTCCTAGAGGATCAGGAAAAGACCACATTCACCTACCCATGGGGGACTGTTTCTTATTTAGTTTTACCATTTGACCTTTGTAACGCTCCTGTTACTTTTTAGCGAGCAGTTATCAACATTTTTGCTGACATTTCCCATGACTATATGGAGATCTATATAGATGAATTTACAAATTATGGTGAAACTTATGAGAAAATTTTGAAAAATCTGGAAAAAGTCCTCACCAAGTGCAAGGAACACACCCTATCTCTGAATAGCGAGAAGTATTTTATGATGATGCAGGAAGGATAGTGCTTGGTCACTATATATCTGCTCTTGGCATTCAGGTAGACCCTTCCAAAATTAAATTCATTATGAATCTGCCTACCCCAGACAAATAGAAAGATGTTAGAAGCTTTCTTGGTCACGCTAGGTATTACAAAAGATTCATAAAGGACTTTAGAAAGATGGCTAGTCCTATGTATTCACTTCTCACTAAAGATTCTGACTTTATCTAGACATCAGACTATGATGAGGCCTTCTTGCAGGTGAAGTTTGTTCTGACTCAGGCACCTATTTTGCGAGGTCCTAATTAGACACTCCCATTCCACATACATACAAATGTCTTTAATCATGCCATTGGAGTAGTTCTTGGACAAAAGGAAGGTACTCTAGAACATGTTAATTATTTCATTAGCAAAAATTTGCAAGGTGCTGAGTTGAATTATACAGTCACCAAAAAGGAGCTATTGGTTGTTATCTATGCTCTGAACAAATTCTGCCACTATGTCACTAGTTATCAAATCTTTGTGCATATGAATCATGCATCCATTAAATACTTGGCTAAAAAACTTGCAATCATAGGGAGGTTAGCTAGGTGGTTGTTTTTGCTACAGGAGTTTGACATTACCATAATAAATAAGCCAGGCATATCAAATGTGGTGGCCGATTTTCTCTCACGCCTGCAGAATGCTGATGAGCCTATGGCTATTGATGATAGTTTCCCTATTGACCACCTATTCTCCATTGCAGCTCAAGCTCCCTGGTATGCTGATATTTCTAACTATCTGGTTTCCCAAAAGCTACCTCCACACTTCTTCCCAAAGGAAAAATGGTTACCAATAGAGAAAACTTTCAACTTTTCATCGATTGTTGATTGTTTGTTCTATACTGGCCCCGATCAAATATTAAGAACATGTATTCAAGAGGACAAAACTTATGACATCCTACAGGCTTGTCATGATGATCCCTATGGGGGATATTTTTCTACCAAAAGGAAAGTAATGAAGGTACTTAACACTGGTTACTACTGGCCATCCCTCTACAAGGATGCAACCAATTACACCAGGAAGTGTGATCGATGTCAGAGGATGGGGTGGCCTACTAAATCTAATGAAATTCCACTCTTTCCTCAGGTAGTAGTGACTCCATTTGATAAATGGGGAATCAATTTTTTTGGTCCCATCAGTCCTGCATCCGATGACAATTCATACATACTTGTATGTACTGCTTATGTGACCAAGTGGGTGGAAGTTAGAGCCATGAAGCATGCCAGGGATAACAGAGTTGAACAGTTTCTGTATGAGGAGATATTGATGCACTATGGTGTACCTAGAGAGTTAGTCACTAATCAAGGAGCTCAATTTACCTCTACATTGATTACTACTCTGATGAATGAGTTTAATATTTGCCACCAAAAATCTAGCCCTATCATTCACAGGCGAATGGTTAGGCAAAAATCACCAACATGGAGATAGAAGCTATCCTCACCAAGAAAGTACAGCTACACAAGAAATATTAGAGTAGTCACCTCCAAGAAGCAGTATGGTCCTATCGAACTACATGGAAAAAAAAAACAGGGTTTACTCCTTTTGAGTTGGTATATGGAAAAATAGTTGTGATGTCGATTGAGTTTGAACATAAAACTTTACGTATGACATTACAGCTCAACATTGATCTTACTGAAGCACAACACAACAAGATCCTATAGCTTAACCAGCTAGATGAGATAAGTAAAGCCACACTGTAGCACACTGAATTGGTTCAGACATAGCGGAAAAAGTGGCATGATTCTCATATCCTTACCAAACAGTTTGCTCCTGGCAACTGGGCTCTTTTGTATTACTCCATATTCGAAGAAACCCAAGGTAAGCTTACAACACATTGGCTTGGCCCTTATGAGATTATACATGTTTATGCTAATGAAGCATTTTAGTTATCCACCATCGACCATGTATAATTCAAGTTACTGGTGAATGGTCATAGGCTTCGTCTGTACCATAAACCTGAGACAAAGGTTGGTTTCTTGCGAAAGTTTGATATTTCTCCTACCTCAAATGAACCTCCTGTAGCCAAAAAACCTCCCCCTCTAGCTGAAGAATTTCCTATAGCCAAAGAACCTCCTCCAGCTGAAGACTTTCCTGCAGCCGAAGGACCTCTTCCTGCTGAGGGCATTCCTGCAGCCAACCAGAGTAATTATTTGCTTTGGTCGTCTCTTTGAAATTTTTCCACATGCAGCCATACTAAAATTTTTGTTTCCCACAAAAATCACTTTTCCATAATAAAAAGGTCATCCCATAAACTTTTTCATCACTTTTTCTGCCATCATCATATTCACATCACCTCATTATTGCGCTAGCTCAAATTTTTGCTCTGCCCACATCATCAAATCTTTTCAAATTTGGGAATTTCAAGGTATAATATTCAAAGGTACGCATTACTTTATTGTTTCAAAAAGTTTTTGCTTCATTTAATATCATTATTATACATTGTAATTAATGTAGCATTTCATCCACGATTTTTCCATACTTTTTTGCCATGTAAGTGTGGACACTTGTCACCTTTTTTGTAGGGGGTAGTCCAATAGTTTTTGTCTGTAATAAATGACTTATCCCATTAGCTCAAATATTTCATGAGTTTAAAATCTTCTTTCATGATTGCCATCCTTTGTCATTAATATTTTTGCTACAATAATTGCACAATGTCATCATGTCAAAAATGATGATTTGAAAATCCCTATGTAACATTTCGAAATCAGCCCTGTCTTTTTAAAACCCAAACTCCTAGCTTATATTTACAACACTATTTCAAAAATTTCTTTTGTGTCTTGTTTGCATTACCCAGAAACCTAGAAATCTCAAATTTTGCGCACAATAGTGACATTTCAGCAAACAAAATTAATAGTAGTAGTGGAATAAGAGGGTTTTTCAGAGTTTCTTTTTAGAAATTGTTAAAGTTTTCAAACAACAGGATGGGTGGTGTGCCTATACAAAACAAACGAGCAAACCACTTTTCATTGTTACAGGACCAAGCCAGTGTTCATGTTTTTAACAAAGTTGGGTGGCTGACCTACTTTGTAAGGTTGAATAGTCATGATGAATCCACGACACTGGAATTCTTGAGGACTTACAATAATGGTGTTGCGTATATCAAAGGGCAGAAAGTAGAAGCTTTTGAAGCAAGAATTGCCAAAGTCTCTGGACTTCCTTCCATGGGGGAAGCATTTCTACATGGGCACGATGCACACACAACTAGAGAATAATTTTCTTTACCAACAGATGTTCCAGTAGATTACATCAAATAGGGTGTTAAGCGGTTATCTCTTCCAGGAGAGTATCCTCAGTTGGCAGTTCATATTATCAGGTACATTACTTGTGAGGGCCATTTTTCCTTTCTACATGCAATACACTTCAAATTATTGATTCATTTATAGCATGGCCACTTGGTAAATGTCCCCAATTTTCTTTATGCCCTTTTAAATTTAAGTACTAAAGAGGTACGAAAGGGATGACAGAATGCAGTGACCCACCATGGTTTAATCAAGCTCTTGGTGGAAAGGACACTGCGGGATGTCTCTCCCATGACCTAGGACAAATTTATTGTAGCCTATTGTTTAGTTGCATGGAGAATGGCCATGACCTAAAATTCAAGAACAACAAGGGAATAACCTTTATAAGGATGAGGAATTTTTTGAGCTAGAAGAACCTTTTAGGAATCCTTCTCCTTCGGGAATTTATGTGGAGAATGTGGCATCTGGCCATCTAAACCCTACCTCATAGAGCGGAGAAACCAAGGTTCCCACAGTTTATTAGACCCTAAAAGCTAAGAAAAAGGATAAAAATGGAAAGGGTAAGGCCAAGATGGAAAAATATATGAGTCAAGATGTTCTTATTTCTATTGTTTCTCTTGCAGCCACACGTGTCAAGAGAAGAAAAACTTCACAGAAGCATCCTGTAGCTTCTATTGATACTCCATTGCAAAGAAGTGTTCGTTTGAACACTACACAAATAGACAACAAGGATTCCCCTATTACGGTTGAATCTTCTCCTAATGTCTCCTCTATGGAGTGTTCACAAGAATAGCCGCAAGTAGGCAGTCCATTTGTAGAATGCCGGGATATGATGGAAGAGGATCCTGTAGCCGTTGATGTGGGTAAAGAAGCAGAGTGTATAATCCCAGAGGAAGTAAAACCCAAGGGAGCCAAAAAAGAATCTTCTTCTCAGCAAGAAGGGGGAAAAGGTCCTTGTTCCAGATGACATGCCAGTTTGTGAAAAGAAAAAGGAAGGCCAACAAGTAGCCAAGCTGGTCCCACATAGGAAGCCAGAAGAGGTAACTATTTATGCTCTCTTAGTTGACTATTTTAATGAGATGCAATATCAAAAGTCAATGTGGGAGTTAGAAAAGGAAAAATTGAGAAGGGAGCTTGAGTGGAAACAACAAGAAATTCAATTCTTACAGAGTAAAATAAATGAAATTACAGACATAATTTTGGGTTTAATAGAGTGCCGACCACCACCAAGGGTTTATACCCTATGCCTTAAGGAGAAATTCCTACTGTTTAATTTAGTGACAGTCTTTCAAGATCTCAACTCAGGCATAGGAACCCCGTAGGAATTTGTGGCTACATATAATACATCACCTGATTGTGTTTGAAATTTGTTATGCAAGTTATATCTTCTCAATTATGTTGTTCCTTCTAACATTGATTAGAATTCCCTACTTTTTGTTGGTGATATTCATTTATCTGCCCTCCTTCCCTGGACCCAAAATGTGATTATTATGGAGAACAATTGCATAGGTATAGAATCCTTGAACAATCCATCTCATTGCCTCTTTATCTTGAAAGCTGGTCACCTCGACGACTTTATTGTGATTGGATGAAAATTATTTATGGGTTTCATGATTTTACACCCAGAAAAATAATTTTGGATAGTCGTGAAGAATTTTTCATAGAATTTGAGAGATTGTCACTAGCGGATGGGGACAAAGCAGCTGAGAGATTAAGGCAGAGATGGGGGAGATTAACTATGGCACTCAAAAAGGTAGAACCACACAGTGTGATCAACCTATGAGCTGAAATATAGTGTTTTCATTGGTATATACACCTGGGATGTTAGCCACAGACCGAAATATGGTTTCCACTTACCTTTTAGCCTCCTCTGCTTTTATGGCCGCTATACAGCTGTGTGGATAACGAACTAGATGAGCAACTGGAACTAAGAAGATGCGTGAAGATGGAGAGGACAAATGGATTTTATTGGTGAGTAGGAACCTCCATGATTGGAGAGACAAGGAAAGGAGACCTTAGGGTACTTGCAAAGATTTAGAACATCCTAGTGCCTAAGGATCGTCACTAGTCTTCGTAGGGGGAAAAATGATAGGCCATTTTAATGGCATACTTTAGATACCCTAGGAGAACTTTTGATAGGTTTTTTTCCATGTTTTCTCTTATTTACTCCAAGACTTTATGCTTTAAAACTGCTAATATGTGGTAGTCAACCACTAAACCTATGCTATGGACATATGCTTACTTAATATCCTTTATCTGGACAAATATTATCTATTTATTACTATGGAATCATGATCATGTTTTATGGATGAATTAACTGATTGAGCGATAGATAATGCAAATGTACTTTAATGATTATTTGCCATGAATGCTTTTATCCTAATAGTTTAAATATAACACATCAAAGTAGTAACCATCATCTTGATAAGGTGAGCACGTCCATGCACTGGATGCTTGACTCAGTCCTGCAGCAGACACACATGGATAGAACATCGATGTAGCAGTAGTGGAAGGTTTCTGGTTAATCTAGGCAAAAACGATTGAGTGAAGACTTAGCAAACACAATAAATTCCCTCATGAAATCTAGGAGAGAGTGGGAAGTTAGATTTGTTGTCTAAGCAGTTCTTTCCTCTTTTTTGGACTGATTCCATTTCTTGCTTTCAAGATTTCCTTTATGTTAGTTTTTTGTAATAAAATATCTACCTTTTCTGAGGGCATGTTGTTTTTAGCAGTAAGATGTTCTCCTTTAAATAAAGCCCCGCTCCTGCCTGAGAAGGAGGGAATTATTATGAGATAGTTGTGTGTGTGTATTTTGTGATTCCTGCAAGCTACAACACAACACTTTAATAAGTCATTACATTACTTCAAAACATAGAATAAGCCATCAAATCAAACACCAAAACCAACTTATTGCTTCCTATCTAAGAGGAGTGTGAAGAATGCAGTAATTGTCCTCAAATTATGCATTAAACAGTGACATATACAATCTAGAATGGAAGATTCAATTGAAATTACCCTAAATGCTCAATAAATATTCATTTTAGTTCTAGAATTGAAGATTATAACAATGCAAATGAGATTTGATCTAAAATGCATAAAGATTTCTAAGAAAGCTAGAAACATATGTTTACTTCTAAAATTAGGGGCCCATTGAGATTAAAACTCATTCTATTTATAGAAGAATTAGGTGAATGAGAGGTTGAGATTGAAAGTGGAAGAGAGGTGGAGACTAAATCTTCGGTGATCCATGTGAGGTGATCCAAGTGATTTCACTCCCATTGGTTGGGGAATTGACTTTCCCTTTTGTTAATGAGAATGTAATTTTGAGGATTCAATTAATTCCTTTTATTAATTACTTTAGCCATGTTTTGAATTGTTTTAATTGAATTGAATTGATTATTATTTAATTATATTGTTTTGATTTAATTGATTTAATTGGCTAAGGCAATTAATTTGATTTAGTGATTAAAACCACTTAGGAGATTAAATTTAATTTAATGAATTATGCCAATAAATTGAAGAACTGTCTTGACATAATTAGGGGTATGATCACACTTAGGGAAAATAGGGTCTATGGTCAGAGTAGACCAAATTAGGGTGGTTACATTTGCCCCTCTTTGAATAGATGTGCGAGCAGTACATGGATTCAAAGAAAGTTTTTGATGTTGACTTAAAAAAGTTTGAGAATTTTACACTTGATAGAACTATATGTCTGATGAGATCAGTCTCACACTTGATTGAACTAAATTGATAGAATTGACTTTGAACTTGATCAAACAAAGGTCAATAAGCAAAGATCTTAAAGATACCAATTCTGAACTTGGATGTCGTCCAAAAATTGATAATACCGACTTCAAACTTGATTGAATGAAGGTTAGTAAAAATCTTCTAGGAGCTTAATAAGAATCTAAGAAAAGTAGACATAGGATATCCATCTTGTGAGAACCGAAGCCTTCAATCCAACAGTCTTGACTTAGTCAAGGAACTGTCATGCCTTTAGTTTTTTTATAACGAAGTCATTTTAATGTTGTTTCAAGAAAGAATTTGATTGATTTAAGTGTGATCATGTCCCCTCGGGAATGAAATTGAAGGAAAAATAATAAATCCCTCTGTAGAATGATGGATCACTTGAATTGATCAATTGAATCGAGAAAGAATCAATTTAGAAGAAGTGGAGAAACGAAGGTGTGTTTAGAGAAAACACAATTTTACCAAGTTAATCATGTTATAGTATGAGTTTTGAGGCTGATAAAATGATGTCTGACCAAGATTTTTGATGAATAATGTGCAATTTGATGATATGGAACCCAGAAAACTAATAGCGTAAAGCTTGTGAATCATTTTCAGAACATATGGAGCAATTCTGCATTTTCAGCAATTGTTGTAAAAATTTTACTGTGCTATGTAGAAAAATGTCGGCACATTTGATTTCATTCCCGATTGATCAAAAAGAGAACAAAATGAGTTTCAGGTGTCTGGGAGGAGTTTTGGAGCTCCTAAATAGCTCAAAAAGTCAAATATATAGGCCCAAATTCACTTTTTACCCACTCATTTTCACTTTTAAGGTTGGTAATTTAGAGAGCTCTATAGAGAAGATGGTGGTCCCTATGGAGAAGCACCAATTAAATCTCAGTCTTTGACATCAGTGTCCAACTGGCTACCCACCTCCAGTAAGTGCTCAAAAACCTAGCTTGTCAAATTTGCAATTTTCATTTTTATGCATTTTTTCTCAAGATATATGCATTTTTGTTTTGTGTCATTTTCAGCATTTAGGATCGTATCTAGAAAATTCTGTGTCATTTCCTATTTTTACTATAAATCCTGCATCACATCCTGCAAATTTAGGATCACACCCTGTTTTAGGTTGTGTATCACATGCTGTAGTAGCTTTTAGGTTTTTCAAGTTTTTCACACCCTGTTGAAACAGGGTTTCATGCAGCATCCTGTGTCGCATCATGTAAAAACATGATCGCTTCCCAGATTCCCCATCACATCCTAGGAATTAGGGATCGCATCCCGCAAAAGGGATCACACCCCATAAAAATAGGGTCACTTCTAGTTTTAAACTTAGTTAATTTTCCATTTTGACTATTTTTCTTCTGCTAACCATTAAAAACACTTAGTTGATAGTTTTTCTGCTTAGCTTGCTTAGATAGAACACTGATTTTGAAATTTTTGTAATTACTATCTGTTTAACAGGTTCCTTTTGAGGTTGTTTCATTTCCCAGACCATATCCCAGTCGTGTTCTTTCTCTATCAAGGTCTTTGACTGATGACGAGGCAGAGTTAGTCGCCTGTGTTGGTTTATTATCTTTGAGGCATTTACCCGATATCAGGGTAAATCAAGGGTTTTTGATTTCTCTGGCCAAGAGGTGACACTCAAAGCACAACACCTTCTATCTACGTACTGGTGAGATGACCATTACACTAGAGGATGTGTGGCAGATTCTAAGAGTTCCTGTTATGGGTCAAGAGGTGTAGTTTGATTCTACCTCTGCTTCATCGATTGCTACAATAGGAATATTCTTCAATGATGACACTATTACTCATTGGTATTTGACATGGGACTACATGTGTGATCACTATGAGCTCCTTCCTATATGCTTGGCCAGATTGATCGGAGGTGTCCTTATGCCTGATCGAGGATAGCATGGATTCATGGTTAACTGGGTAGATATGCTTGAGTAGATGATTGTGTTGAGACACAGATTTGCATGGGGTAGTTGCATTCTTGCACACATGTATAGAGAGTTACATGAGATAGTGTACCATTATTCATGGAGGATGACTATAGGCATTTTGGTTTTACAGATCTAGGTCTGGGAGCATATCCCTGTTACATGGCTGATAGTGGATAGGAAACATCTATCAGAGATGCCATATGTATATATGTACTCAAGTTGGATAGAGAAGCCCCATCTAGGCAAGGTGGAGTATTGACATCATCTTCTAGATGATATGACTGTAGTAGTGTGGCGACCCTACCTTGATTGTGAGGAGTGGTTATCAGATAGGCGCCAAATGCCTTATTGTTTTTAGAGTAGGTACCTAATGTTGGAAAGTTGATTCCCAAGGAGTATATGGCTTATTTTGTGTTGTCATTATGGCAACAAAGTCATATGAAGTTTTGACGAGTAAACTATGAAGTGAAAATTGACTAAGTGTAGAAGACAGAATAGAACAGTGACTTGTAGTCGATCAGGGCATCAATGCACATGCGTACGACCACATCAGGATATGTGCATTCAGACTTAAGCTTAATGGCATGTTATTATGCTTACCCTATACACACATGGTATGAAATGGCAGTATGGAAAAGTTACAGAAAGAACAAGTACACTAGCAGTTCAGAATACAGAGTATGAAGCTGACTTCATGATTTTGATTAGCGTATAATCTTTTGTTATGTAAAGGCTAAGCACCTATTGTATTAAGTTTGTAATCATATATTAAGCATTTTTGTAAACACGCTTAAGCCAATTTTTTTGGAAGCGTTGTGTATTATGTTTTGGGCCGACTAAGGTCTTGTTTGTAGTCGTGTCTATTCAGGCATAAAGGTATATATATATATATATGTAATGCAAAGATACATTTGAAGTGTCATCAAAATAGTCAGACAAGATGTATTGCAGAGCAGTATGAAGATATCAATATGAGATAGATTCCTTAAAGAAGTTAAGAGCATAAGCACATAACTGGAACTGATCAAACATCTGTGTCACATATAGCAGTTCACTTTTAGATATAGTGCATATCTATTATCAGGAGGTTGTAGCCTTCTTTCTCTTTGAGCTGTGAGCTCTTGGATAGTGAATCCTCACCCCTAATAGGGTTGTTTGTAAAAGTATCCTAACAGGGTCAGACCCTTAACCGGGTCATTGTACTCACATTGTAAAGACTGCTTCTAACAGGGCAAAAGAACTTTAATAGGTTCATTATACTAGTACAATATTTGTGGGTACTAATTCCCACCGGGGTTTTCCTCTAATCAAGGTTTCCCTGTAATCATATCAAGTGTTATGTGTTCTTGTGTTAAGCTAATTCATTGGATGTATATTTGATTTATGTTTAAGTCATTGAATTTGAATAATTAGCTAAACATTGATTCACCCCCCCTCTCAGTGTTTCCAACAATTGGTATCAGAGCCTGGTCCTCAGAGAGAAAAGTTTAACCACTTGAGGAGATCATGGATTCAACAAAAGTCAAACATCTGAAAAAGAATCTTGAAGCATCCCTTGAAGATCTGGACAGATGTGAGAAAGAAAATGAAGAACATAAACTAAAATTTGATTGCTCACAAATGCTTATCAAGAAACTAAGGAAAGAACTAAAAGATTGCTCCACCAATAATTTGAAACTGAATGAAGAAAACATGTCTCTGAAAGATAAGATGGAATAATTGAATGATCAGTTAACTGATAGCTTAACTGCTATTAAAGAAAAGAACAAAAAAAACAAATAGTTGGATGAAGAACTCATGCAAGCCAATATGAAAATCTTGGAATTGGAAAATATCAAGAACAAAATTGAATCTGAATTATCAGGAGCAAAAGACAAGATTGATAAACTACACACAAGCTCTGATCTGATTCAATGATCTGATTCAATCACAGCTCTATGCACAAAAGCTAAAAGGTGACACCATTGGTATGGGATATAGTTTAGCTCAAATTGAGATCAACTCATTGCAAGAAAGAAAGAAATCTCTAACAAAATCTTCAAAATAAAAGAAAACTGAAAATCATGAAGAGACCAAAGCAGAATCACCAAAAGACAAGCACAAGGTAGTTAACAGTAATTTCTATGCCTATAACAAGCATGGACACTTGGAAAGAGATTTAAGAATGTAAGACCCTTCAATGGTTACTATTAATCCTGTAATAAGTTTGGTCATAGGGCTATTCATTACAGAACAAATCAAAGAAATCAGCCACAACTGAACCAAAGGAATCAAACTCAATTCAATCAAAGAAATCAACCTCAAAGAAACTTGCAGAACATTACATGTCAGATATGTAACTACAATGGAAACATAGCCAAGCAATGTAGCATGATGAATAAAAACACCAGACCTCATATCATCTGTCACTCATGTGAAAAAGCTGGACATATCTCAAAGTTTTGCAGATCAAGAACAAAAGGACAAGAAAATCCCAAGAAGTCTTTGTTTGAAGAATCAGGAGAAGTCAAGTTTGTGGAAGCCAAAGCTAACTCAGATAAAATATGGGTTGAAGTAAAGAAGGATAATGAAGAGAACAAGGTAGCAGATGCATCCTCAATGGATGCACCTTCTACTTTTGAATAGTTGACTCTCATGGTCTTAAGGGGAGCTATTCTAGCTCTGAACCCCTGCATAGCTGGTATACTCACCTTTGAGTATGCACCTATGGATTCATGCATATAATAAAAAATTGAGGTTGTATGCATTCATGCATTGCCTTTACTTTGTTCAGAACAAAGTTTAAAATTCTCTCTATAAACCGCTTTATGAAAATGAGCATTAAATGCAATTGATTTTTATATAAATTGGAAAAAGATCTTAAAAATCTCACTTTGCATTTGAGATTGAAGCATTCAAAGAGCAGATAGGAATCAAGCATCAAAGCACTAACAGCTTGAAGGATTAGTTGGTTTGTGAACAAATTACATTTGGAATGGAACCCTAGCAGTCACATCATTTAAGAATCATCGTGAAACCCTACCTAACCTAGTTGCAAGTAACTATGGCAACCCCTGTTGTATTCGACATTACTGAGAGGAAGAGATTTGTTTTTAAGAAGCATCCATTCAAGTCCATACTGGATGATGTCGAAGGAGCATTCTCTAGGACTCCGCTAAGATTTGTACATGTAGAAGACATCCGCACATATGTTTATTGCAAGAAGGAAATAGTTGGAGACAACAACATTTCATCTCTCATGGGTTCTATGATGAAACCATATTATACATTCAAGGATGAATACACGCATTCCACTGATAACCCTATCTTTGAGTATTCCAATGCACACAAGTTATATGAGCTAGAATGGTTGAAGATATTACTGAATAGGATACATGATGATCTATACTAGATAGGTGAGGTTCCTATCTGCATCACTATAGATCTAATTCATGAGATGACTGGACTTCCCAAGACTGGACCAGTTCTTCCAACTGGTAAAGATGTTAAGAAACAAGTTGAGAAAGCATGCTTATCCAGGAGTGATAGGTGCGGTATGATAGTTAATCCTATCAAGGAAGATGACATAAAGCTAGTTACCATGATACTAGGTTATAAATTCCAGCACGCAAGCAGACTAAAAAGTGTATCTGCAGCTACTATCTTAGCAGCAATAAAAATAGTGAATGACAATACTCAGTATAACCTATGTGGGATATTGCACACTCAATTGATTGAAAAAATCCAAGCTATCAAGCATGACAAGAGAAAGATATTCAGGTTTGGCTCACTGATCATATATCTTTACTTCCACATAGTAGGAAAGGTTGCAAATCTCTACATAGACAAAAGTAAACCCACTATGTCACAGATTTCACTAAAAGCCACATCAGAGAGTAGTGTGAAGGATTCTACGGACATGGACATCAAGAAATTCAGAATTAAGATGCAGAAGAGGTTTAGGATACCTGATAAAATAGTTGAGAAGTACAAAGAAACCATATTCTTTATGGTGGAGACTGACAATACTTGCATGGAGGCAGTTGAGCCTAGGAAAAAATGGATTCACCCTCTTGGTTATGAAGTCAAAGAACATGTTCTGTAAGGTTATGCACAAGTCCTCTTATCTATGCCCAAGGATCCTATTGGTCCTCTCAAATTTGACACAAATTTGGAGTGACCATGTTAAATTTTCAAATAAGCTAGGGGAGTACCCTTGAAAATTTTGTGTGAGAAGGCTCAGTTAGAATGCTTGAAAAAGATGCCCTGGTGATTTTCATGAGGTACCAATTGGGAAGAAGGTTCAGTACCTTTCATTTCACATATGCAGTGGGTTTCAACTCCTAAATTTCAAATCTGACATGTTTACGGAGTAGTCATTTTGAGGTGGTCACATAAATCTGCATTTTTTTTATTAAGGTGTCATTTTGCTGTCCAGGGCCTAGTTTGCTTCTACATATCTTGCACCCTGTTGAGTTTCATAAGTCATTGCTTTGGGAATGTGTTACATGCATATCAGAGAGCTTATGTTTTTGATCTTAGGTCATTATCAATCCATTTGATAAGTTTCCATATTCCCCAAAGTTGGTTGCTCAGAACTGTTTGCATCTTTGTTCTGCTCAGAAATCTGAATTGCCCAGTTTGACAGGTTATAAATTTTGACCAGTTGATTCAATTGAGAAATTTCCTTTTGTACTATGTTCCAGTGGTCACATACTTCATATTTTCCAGTTTCCAGATCATGATGAATCCATTTGAGCAATTTGCCAGTCTGATTCTGTTGGTACTTTGTTAACTTTCCCAAAGTTGTTGAATGCAGATTTTTGAATACCTTATTTTGAAGGCCTGCATCTTAGATTAGATGGATAGGTATGACATCATGGTGTGTTCCCAGGTATTTTAAGCATGAAAATGAACCAATATTGCCAGTTTGCAAATCCCTATGAAATCAGATGATAAGTTTTTTAGAACCATTCCATTAGTGAATAATTCTGATTTCCCGAGTATTCAAGTACAAAATTGCTAAGTTGTTCACTTTGAGGTCTTGAAAATGTATACCCGGTTGAACATTTTGGTTAATTGAGTTTTGCCTCATGTTGCAAACATAAGAGTATACTCACCTGAGGATTTACAAATTCTTTCCAATCCAGTTATTCACTTTGCCAGAGCCTTTCCATTTCTGATTTATTAAAAGTTTCACTAAAAATGCAGAATTTAGAATTAAATGACATACTTTGTGATTCCCCTATTTGCACCTGGTTCAAGGTCAAACATAATTGAAAGTTGATCTGCATTTTAGACCTAGGAGTGAACTCATTTGAAGATTTCCAGAATTCGATCAATCCAGTTGATCACTTTGCTTCACTGTTTCCAAATTCAATTTCTACTTTTTCACTGTGTTAAAACCGAAAAATGTGTTAGGATGCTAATTTTGAAGATTTGTATCAGTTGAGAAGTTTGTTTTCAGAACAAGGTAACTGAGGTTTTACATTCTACACATGACATTGAATCCAGGTTTAGAGGTCAGGATTCTAAAGATTCATTTTAGTGATTTTGTGAACTCAGTATCAGAGGCAATTTTTGCAGATTGACAATGCAGAAAAAAGTCAAAATTGATGAATGGTCATTTTGTAAGAGTGATAAATTTTTGTCTAAAAAATGTTTTCAGGAACCAATCAGGGCATCATGCTTATTACATATGAATGTTTTGTTTGACCCGATGGTGAGGCTTCAGAACATGATTTAGTGATTTTGCAATAACAGATCCAGATGAGATTTATGGTGTTTCAGCATTGGCACCTACACAAGTTTTCTGAAAGGCTAAGTTTGCACTGTTATATCTTGTGCCTAAGGAAGAATATAGAAAGGCCTTTTTGTATATATATTCAATGCTAATGAATGAATCTTTTTGCTGAATGCCAGAGTCAGATTGCTTGTTTCAGTCAGTTTTTGAGACCAGTTCCAGAGGCCAATTGTTATTCTTCGAATCAATATTATAGAGATATAAAAGTTATTTTAATGGCTACATTAATGTGTGTAGCAGATGAGTTTGGTATAGGGGTTTGTGAAAATGTCACTGGTGAAAGGTGAGCAAGAGTCGAATTAATAAGGTTAAGGAAAGTCCTCAAGACATAATGGATAGGGAACTGGGCAAATTTAAAGAAGACAAAGATGTTCTACGGTTGGAGATCTATAATTCCCAATTTACTCACAATTACAATCAATAGGCACTTGGATTATGTGGTGGTATCTATGGAGTAGAAAAGCCTATAGCTATAGAACAAAGGGCATACCTTTTGAAGGACACAACAAAACTTGATTTTTTGAACCAATCTATCCATAATCTTTCAAATAAGGTGTTCAATCCTTTGGAGTTACTACATGGATTTGTAAATTTGAGAGTTACTCATTTCAGATTGATATTCCTGGGCCCCTTGGAAGCAGTGTTGTAGGGATTGTAGAGGTGCTTCCCACTTTGTCCAGCATAAATGATGCTAGTATATTCAGAATTGTGGAAGAAGAAAAGGTTATTATTGATGGTAATATTGGACCTTGCCTTCCTAAGTGGTCTAATGGTGAGCCAATCATTGATTATATTTTATGGATGATGTGGACATATCCAATGACATACAGATTTTCTGATGAAGAAAAGCTATATGAAATGATTTATTTGCAGTATATGCTCGAAGCTCATTTGTTGATAAGGCTTTAGAAGTTTTCAAGCATGCAATCTGCAGGTGTAAAGCCACATTCCACAAAAATTTCACAACTCTTGCTATTAGCTGGTGTAAATCCAAGATTCAACAACTTTGCCAACATACTCCCAGCCCATGGTCGACATCCTCCCTATCTATGCATAGCGTAGAAATACAAACCAAACACATGAACTGTTTGGCAGGATACCTTAAGGAGACGCCATCTCATGGAATGATGATTAAAGGATGTGAACAAAATGATTTGTTGGTGAGACTTTAAAAACTTTCAAGAAATGCAATCGGCAGGTGTAATGCCATTTAAAAAGGGGATGTAACTAAATTGGCAGTAGAGACAAATCATGTAAAATCTTTTAAAACCTTGGCAGGTAGTGATAAGATCCTGCACCACTAATGGAGGAAATCTTCATTTTCCATTATGGGTCTGCGCAGAATAGAAAAGGTTGAGGTTTTTCATTGTTTGTAAAACCAAAACAATGATAAGTCAGTTTGTGTAAAAGGCCAGCGTGTTAAGCATGCATTTCTCTGAGCAATCCAAGGGGATTGAAACCATTAAAGGAGTAGCCAGTATGGATGTTGAAATGTTTTTTGAGAGCCTTTGCATTTAAAATCTGCGCAGAGTATACTACATGCAGGATTTTAAAGATGTTTTGTTTTAAATTTTGCAATGATGAAACCACAGGGGGCTGCGTAGGAGATTAAAGGTAAGTTTTCAAATGCATTCAAAGCCATTATGATCCACAGAGATTCTGCGTAGTGTGTCTAGTTTGGAGGAGAAGTTTTTAATGTTTAAATCTTTAAATGCAAAATATAAATCCACAGAAAGGGGCGCCCAGACCATTGGAAGATGTTCATGGTCTCCATTTACAAAGATATGACACCATTGGTGAGCAACTTGTATAGGAAGCTCTTAGAAAACTTGGAAATGTGAAAACACATTATCCCATATTGCTTGTGCGGTGGCATTTTTTAGTATTTATATACTAAAGTACTAACTTTCATAGTAAATAAGAGAGCACAGAGGCTCTTGGCGGACCCTTGAGTGTTGGAGGTTGAAATACATGGTGGAACCATATATTTTGATCCCAAATTTGAAAATGCCTTTAAAACTTCAAAACTGATTATCCCACATTCATGCCATCTTAGAATTTTGAAATGTTTATAAGCCAAAACAAGAACATGTTAATTTGAAGAAAGATGAGGAGACTCTCCACGCGCGCACCCAGTCATTCGATGCCTCAGTTTTCATGCCCAAAAATTAAGGAGAGTAAATTTTGACGAAAGTGACACGTGGCATCCGGTCGGGTAGTCGCCAGAAGATAACCGCTAGGAGAGATAGCCGCTGAGACTTGGTGACTGACCGCTAGCGGTTAGTAATGAGGTCACCAGATGAAGGAGATAACTGTCATGACCAGAGATAACCGCCAGCTGCATAGTCGCTAGACATAAAATGTTAAGGTGAGAAGTTTGGGAGATTTGGAGACTGAGGTAGTCGTGTGGTCACCGGATGAAAGTTAGCCGCCAGATGCTAGTCGCTAGGTTGCAGAAGGTTTGTGTTTGAGTTAAAATGATTTAGAGACAATGAGACTAATGCTAGTCACCAAGTCTCTGAATCAGACCATGGTTAGGTGAATTTCTCAGAGACTTGGAGACAAAGAGGAAAAGGTGAACCCAGGGTTAAAGCGTAGTTAAAGACCAGTTTAGAGAAGCTAACCAGCATATGCCACATGTTGATTTCTTGTGAAGTCTAGGAAAATTGTAGAAAATTGAGGATTTTAAGATTTTGAAATGTGCACGTGATAATTTCTTAGTCTTTTATTGCAAATTCTTATCAAATATGCATTCCAAGAAGATGTTTCAACATAGTAGAGATCATATTTTTGCAGAATAAGAATCAGATTTGGACAGAATGAAGATCAAAGAATAGGATCAGATTTGCATATAAGGTTGAGACAAAATGCACATATATTTTATTTGCAAAATCAGATTTATTGGAGCTTTCTCGAAGGTTTTTTGAGCAGAGAATATGATCATATTTTAAAGATATTTTGCAAATGAAATCAGATTTGAAAAGCTTCTCAGTGACAGAATAAAGACATTCAAATTTGCAGAGGATAAGTTTAGTCTTTGAAAAGATAAATGGAGTCAGATGTTTGCATGCATATATCAGATTTTTGAAGATTTTGAAAGCAAGTTAAATTTTTGAGATCACCGACAGAGCAAAGTCAGATTTTCAAAGGATAAGACAAAAGATCAGATTTGCAAAGGAGACATGTGTTTATCAAATATTGCCTCTAGGGTTTCTCCTTATTCTATATCTTCTCTTCTTTTGTCAGTTAGAAGGGTTGTTGTTTTTTCTGCTATGTTGGGAGAGGGTTTCTGAGTCTGTTCAGTCCCTTTGCAACATGTTTAGATTAATTTCCAAGCATTGTATCTTCTGAATATTTCTCTTTTCTATGCATATATAGTATTCTTGTTCCTTTCTGTCTCAGAGAATAATATTACTGTAAAAGGCAATTATTTGCTTGTTTATGAATCAATCTTAGCACTGTTGTTCTAATATCAAGTTGTCTCCATTTATGTTTCTGAATCATGTAAACTAGGGCATCCAGGGTGTGTTAGTTTTGTCTATTGTTAATCATTTGAGGAATGCTTGCAATAGAGTTATTCAAGGGATAACTGTGATTTGGGAGTTGTTTTCAGATTTGTATGAGTTGGGATATCAAGGGTATTGCCAATGTTGTCTTTCCAGTGGATGCTGGTTATGTGGTTTCTATTCTAGGGTCTCTTTCAAGGAGGGTTAAAATTATTTGAGTAGAAAAGTTGCATATCTGAACACACAAGTGGATAAATAAGTAGAACTTGATTGTTGAGGTATGTTTTATGTAAGGCATATGAATATATCAAACTTTGTTGTTTCCTTTTTTTCATGATCATCTTTGCAATGTCATGCTTGACTCTGTTGCCAATAGGATAAGGCACTGGTTTATGCAAGATTAGGAATGTTTTAGAGATTCATAAATTCAAAACATAAACTAAAAACCATTTCATTTTCATGCTATTAGGAGTTAGGTTTTCTCTGGTTTTCAGACTTACTCTTTGCAAGTGAATATTGCATATAAATGTGATAAAATATTGAGGTCTTTGTTGCCTAAAGAGTCTGAAAAACTATTCCACAGTTATATATATGCAAGCTTGTAGTTGTCAGAAGGGAGTCATATGTATGTGCAGATAAGGCAATAACTTCCTGAGTGATGTGGAGCTCAAAGAAGAAGGAGGATATTATCCAATCCTCATTAATTAGCCTTTCTCTTGCATAAGTAGGAGTTTGCATTTTGGTATACAACTATTCTATCATTTTAAGGTTGTGGTGAAAGAAAAAGAGCTAACAAATTGGCGACTCTGCTAGGGAAGTAAAAAAAAAAAAAAGAGTTTATTTCCTAGATTCTCTGGTGCAGTATCTTTTAAATCTTTCAAACCAATTGCAGTTGAGTTTGGTCATAGAGTCATAGTTTTCAAAAGGATCGTTTTGTTTGTCATTGCAAAGTGTCTCAAGTTCCAATCTATTGAAGGAATATTTACACAATCTCACTACTGGTGAGTGGCGACTCTGAGCTCTGATTTGGACCAGTGTGCATGTTAAAGAAAGATTACAAAGAAGGTGAACTTGCAGTGACAGTGACAACATATATTCTACATGTTTTAAGGTTGTTTTGGAGGAGTTCTCAAAGCACATATTTTGTAGAAGCTCAAGTACATCCAGGTATTTCAAAAGGTTTTAATAGTTTTCCTTATCAAGTGATTGTAGCACTAAAGAAAAAAGGAATCAGTTGGAAAAGAGGTTTACATATTTCAGGTTTTTACTTTCATTTTTGTAAAATCTAAATGAGATATGTAAAAAATTTCGACTGCTAAGATGTCACAATTTAGTGATTGGAGGGGTAGTAATTTGTATGGTGCAATTAGTTTTGAGGGTATCTGTGGATATCCAAATCATATTCCATTAAAGGTTAGGGAGTGTCTGCCAAAGTTTACTAGTTTTTGTGAATAATCAGCTGAAGACCATTTTGAAAAATTTGCTGACCTGATAGACAGTCATAACATTTCACATGAGGATATATTGATGAAACATTTTGTAATGTCCTTAGTTGATGTTGCAAGAGATTGGTTTAGGAATCTACCTCATGGCTCAATAGAATCCATGGAAGCATTAGAGGCTTGTTTTATTAAAAGGTTTAGTTATTTTGACCAGCTTAGTGATGTAGAGCAGTATGAGGATAAGGAGCACAGTGATGAGCAAGACATATCTGAATTAAAAGATCCTATATCAGAGTTTGTTCTTGTCAAAGAAGAGACAAATATGTTGAGACAAAGACTTCAAGAAAGCGTGGTGTTACTTTTGCAAGGACACATGAGCAGAGAGGAAGGAGAATCACCAAATGATTTCTACATAAGATTTTTTTGATAAGCTAAAAGGCTACGGTATCATTTTTTGTCCTTAGGAGTATGTATGGGTTGATTTATTTGTTGAGCTTTGTTCCCTTATACATGTAAGTTATCAATGGCTCAGAGGGTAGATTTTTTTCAGCAAGTTATAGAATGGATAAAAGGTTTTGAGGATGCTTCTTCTGAAGATATATCAGATGTTGAGAATAATGATATTGAATCTGAAAATTCTGAGATTATTGAAAAGTCTAATGATAAGTTTGACATTGAATCTGAATTAAATGATATTGAAAGTGATAAAGATGAATATATGTTTAGTGATGATGAGGAGTCTACTGCTGGTAAGGTTATTGCTGATTATGATATTGTAAATAAGTTTTATGAGCAGCAAGGCAAAGAGAAAGATATATGCAGCCGGCAAGAAGACAACTATGATGTAGACATGAGTGTTTGTAGTGAGGATCTTACACAAGGTGATATGTTTTCAGAGGTTTCACTACAAGACTCCAACCAAGAAGAAATTTGCAGTATCATACAAGAAGACAATGAGGTAATAGATGTAAACGATGACAATGATTCACTGCATAGTGAAGAGATTTCAGAATTATTGTCTTGTGAATATCTCAGATTTTCAAAGAATGATAGAATTCAATTTCAGCATTTCACACACATTGACTTTGACAAGGAATATGTATCAGATGTTGAGAGCTGTGATACTAATATTTCTAATTTTCCTTGCACTTCTTTTTCACAAGGTTACAACATAATTCATTTTGATTTATCAGATGATGATGTTTTTAGTATGGTTTCAGATTCAGTAGATGTGGAAAATCTAAATATGGATTTAAGTATTGATTTGGATAACAATGAGGTTTTTGAATCTTGTCTTGATTTTAAATCTACCTTTGAACCATTAAATGATGGTCAACCAGTGGCTCAAGTTTCATTGGAAACCATTCAATGTATTGGTATTTTCCCTCCCACCCACCACTTTGCTTTGAGTTTGTTTGATGATGATAAGGTGCAGAATGCCTTTCTTGTTAGAAAGAGGATTTATGATATGCAAGGTGTTCCTATTTTTGATGAAGAGGTTATTGCTCCATGTCTTAAGTTTGATCATATCCAAGGTGATGAGTCTTCTCTGAATTTGCATGATATGCAAGTAATGGATGTGAATGAATTTACTGATGCCCGTCCAAGCAATATGACAGAGGTTGAGTATCCCTCCTTTCAGTTGAATGGTGAGTTTTTCAGTTGTGATTTAAAAATGAAAGATGATAAATGTCACAGATATCAAAGTATGTTCTTATCTAACAAATGTGACATGTATATGCCACACATTTTTTATGATGACAATCTACCTAATGTTTATGGAAGCTCATATGCAAAATATGTAGATTTGTTTTCATGTGATGAGTTGATACAAAATGACAGTGGATTGGACCAGATAGATAAGAGTGGCACTCTTATCATATTTTTGAAACATGGGGCAGGGAGCTTTGTGTTTGACATAGGTAAGAGTTGATTTTAGTTTTGGGGTTTTGGGCCCCTTGTAGATAGTGAACATATTGTATAGTTTCTTTCCCTTTCATTTGTGTGTTTTCTTTCAGTTAGAGGTTTCCCCATTTTTTGAAAAGTTTTGAGAGATGAAAGAGAAAGTGAAAGAGAAAAGTGATAAAATCTGAATTTTAGTTTTGGGGTGGTCTGCTACTCTAGAGATCTGTGGTTCTCGGTATAAACTTAAAATTAACCATCCTCAATCAGAGCCACTGTTGGTCCTCTCAAATTTGAGACAAATTTGGAGTGACCATGTTAAATTTTCAGATAAGCTAGGGGACTACCCTTGAAAATTTTGTGTGAGAAGGCTCAGTTAGAATGCTTGAAAAAGATGCCCTGGTGATTTTCATGAGGTGCCAATTGGGAAGAAGGTTTAGTACCTTTCATTTCACATATGCAGTGGGTTTCAACTCCTAAATTTCAAATTTGACATGTTTAGGGAGTAGTCATTTTGAGGTGGTCACATAAATCTGCATTTTTGATTAAGGTGTGATTTTGTTGTCCAGGGCCTAGTTTGCTTCTGAATATCTTGCACCCTATTGAGTTTCATAAGTCACTGCTTTGGGAATGTGTTACATGCATATCAGAGAGATTATGTTTTTGATCTCAGGTCATTATCAATCCATTTGATAAGTTTCCATGTTCCCCAAAGTTGGTTGCTTAAAACTATTTGCATCTTTGTTTTGCTCATAAATCTGAATTGCCCAGTTTGACAGGTTATAACTTTTGACCAGTTGATTCAATTGAGAAATTTCATTTTGTACTATGTTTTAGTGGTCACATACTTCATATTTTCTAGTTTCCAGATCATGATGAATCCATTTGAGCAATTTGCCAGTCTAATTCTGTTGGCACTTTGTTAACTTTCCCAAAGTTGTTGAATGCAGATTTCTGAATACCTTATTTTGAAGGCCTGCATCTTTGATTAGATGGATAGGTATGACATCATGGTGTGTTCCTAGGTATTGTAAGCATGGTAATGAACCAATATTTCCAGTTTGTAGATCCCTATGAAGTCAGATGATAAGTTTTTTAGAACCATTCCATTAGTGAATAATTCTGATTTCCTGAGTATTCAAGTACAGAATTGCTAAGTTGTCCAATTTGAGGTCTTGAAAATGTATACGCGGTTGAAAATTTTGGATAATTGAGTTGTCCCTCATGTTGCAAACATAAGAGTGTACTCACCTGAGGATTTATAGATTCTTGCCAATCCAGTTATTCACTTTGCCAGAGCCTTTCCATTTCTGATTTATTAAAAGTTTCACTGAAAAATGCAGAATTCAAAATTAAATGACATACTTTGTGATTCCCCTATTTGCACCTGTTTTGAGGTCAAACATAATTGAAAGTTGATCTGCATTGTAGAACTAAGAGTGAACTCATTTGAAGATTTCCAGATTTTGATCAATCCAGTTGATCACTTTGCTTCGCTGTTTCCAAATTTAGTTTCTACTCTTTCACTGTGTTAAAACCAGAAAAGTGTTAGGATGCTAATTTTGTAGATTTGTATCAGTTGAGAAGTTTTTTTTCAGAACAAGGTAACTAAGGTTTTACATTCTACACATGACATTGAATCCAGGTTCAGAGGTCAGGATTCTAAAGATTCATTTTAGTGATTTTGTGAACTCAGTATCAGAGGCAGTTTTTGCAGATTGACAGTGTAGAACAAAGTCAAAATTGGTGAATGGTCATTTTGTAAGAGTGATAACGTTTTGTCTAAAAAATGTTTCAAGAACCAATTAGGGCATCATTCTTATTACATATGAATGTGTTGTTTGACCTGATGGTGAGGCTTCAGAACATGATTTAGTGATTTTGCAATAACAGATCCAGATGAGATTTATGGTGTTTCAGCATTGGCACCTACACAAGTTTTCTGAAAGGCTAAGTTTGCACTGTTATATCTTGTGCCTGAGGATGAATCTAGCAAGGCTTTTCTGCATATATATTCAATGCTAATGAATGAATCTTTTTTCCGAATGCCAAAGTCAGATTGCTTGTTTTAGTCAGTTTTTGAGACCAGTTCCAGAGGCCAATTGTTATTCTTCGAATCAATATTATAGAGATATAAAAGTTATTTTAATGGCTACATTAATGTGTGTAGTAGATGATTTTGATATAGGGGTTTGTGAAAATGTCACTGGTGAAAGGTGAGCAAGAGTCAAATTAATAACGTTAAGGAAAATCCTCAAGACATAATGAATAGGGAACTGGGCAAATTTAAAGAAGAAGACAAAGATGTTCTATGTTTGGAGATCTATAATTCCCAATTCACTCACAATTACAATCAATAGGCACTTGGATTCTGTGGTGGTATCTATGGAGTAGAAAATCCTATAGCTATAGAACAAAGGGCATGCCTATTGAAGGACATAACAAAACTTGATTTGTTGAACCAATCTATCCATAATCTTTCAAATAAGGTGTTCAATCCTTTAGAGTTACTACACGGATTTGTAAATTTGAGAGTTACTCATTTCAGATTGATATTCCTGGGCCCCTTGGAAGCAATGTTGTAGGGATTATAGAGGTGCTTCCCACTTTGTCCAACATAAATGATGCTAGTATATTTAGAATTGTGGAAGAAGAAAAGGTTATTATTGATGGAAATATTGGACCATGCCTTCCTAAGTGGTCTAATGGTGAGCCAATCATTGATTATATTTTACGGATGATGAGGACATATCCAATGACATACAAATTTGCTGATGAAGAAAAGCTGTATGAAATGCTTTGTTTTCAGTATATGCTCAAAGCTCATTTGTTGATAAGGCTTTAGAAGTTTTCAAGCATGCAATCCGCAGGTGTAAAGCCACATTCCACAAAAAATTCACAACTCTTGCTATCGGCTGGTGTAAATCCAAGATTCAACAACTTTGCCAAAATTCTCCCAGCCCATGGTCAACATCCTCCCTGTCTGTGCATAGCCTAGAAATACAAACCAAACACATGAACTGTTTGGCAGGATACCTTAAGGAGACGTCATCTCATGGAATGATGATTGCAGGATTCGAACAAAATGGTTTGTTGGTGAGACTTTAAAAACTTTTAGGCAATGCAATCAACAGGAGTAATGCCATTTACACAGGGGATGTAACTAAATTGGCAGCATAGACAAAGCATGTAAAATATTTTAAAACCTTGGCAGGTAGTGATAAGATCCCGCGCCACCAATGGAGGAAATCTTCATTTTCCATTATGGGTATGCACAGAATAGAAAAGGTTGAGGTTTTTCATTGTTTGTAAAACCAAAACAATGACAAGTTAGTTTGTGTCAAAGGCCAGTGTTTTAAGCATGCATTTCTCTGAGCAATCCAAGGTGATTGGCACCATTAAAGGAGTAGCCAGTATGGATGTTGAAATGCTTTTTGAGAGCCTCTGCATTTAAAATCTGTGCAGAGTATAATACATGGAGGATTTTAAAGATGTTTTGTTTTAAATTTTGCAATGATGAAACCAGAGGGGGATGCGTAGGAGATTAAAGGTAAGTTTTCAAATGAATTCAAAGCTAGTATGATCCACAGAGATGATGCGCAGTGTGTCCAGTTTGGAGGAGAAGTTTTTAATGTTTAAATCTTTAAATGCAAAATATAAATCCACAGCAAGGGGCACCCAGACCACTAGAAGATGTTCATGGTCTGCATTTACAAAGATATGACACCATTGGTGAGTAGTTTCTACAGGAAGCTCTTAGAAAACTTGGAAATGTGAAAACACATTATCCCATATTGCTTGTGCGGTGGCATTTTTTAGTATTTATATACTAAAGCGCTAGCTTACATATTAAATAAGAGAGCCCAAAGGCTCTTGGCGGGCCCTTGAGTGCTGGAGGTTGAAATACATGGTGGAACCCTATATTTTGAGCCCAAATTCGAAAATGCCTTTAAAACTTCAAAACTGATTATCCCACATTCATGCCATGGGAGAATTTTGAAATGTTTATAAGCCAAAACAAGAACATTTTAATTTGAAGAAAGATGAGGAGACTCTCCACGCGCACACCCAATCATTCGATGCCTCAGTTTTCATGGCTAAAAATGAAGGAGAGTAAATTTTCATGAAAGTGAGACATGGCATCCAGTTAGGTAGTCACCAGAAAATAACCATCAGGAGAGATAACTGCTGAGACTTGGTGACTGACCGCTAGCGATTAGTCACGAGGCCGCCAGATGAAGGAGATAACCGCTGCGACCAGAGATAACCACTAGCCGCATAGTCGCTAGACATAAAATGTTAAGGTGAGAAGTTATGGAGATTTGGAGATTGAGGCAGTCATGTGGTTGTCGGATGAAAGTTAACTGCCAGATGCTAGTCGCCAGGTCGCAGAAGGTTTGTGTTTGAGTTAAAATGATTAAGAGACAATGAGACTAATGCTAGTTGCCAAGTCTCCGAATCAGACCATGGTTAGGTGAATTTCTCTGAGACTTGGAGACAAAGAGGAAAAGGTGAACCTAGGGTTAAAGCATAGTTAAAGACCAGTTTAGAGCAGCTAAGCAGCATATGCCACATGTTGATTTCTGGTGAAGTCTGGGAAAATTGCAAAAAATTGAGGATTTTAAGATTTTGAAATGTGCACAGGATAATTTTTTAGTCTTTTATTGCAAATGCTTATCAAATATGCATTTCGAGAAGATGTTTCAACACAGAAGAGATCAGATTTTTGCAGAATAAGAATCAGATTTGGACAAAATGAAGATCAGAGAATAGGATCAGATTTGCATATAAGGTTGAGACAAAATGCACATATATTTTATTTGCAAATTTAGATTTATTGGAGCTTTCTCGAAGGTTTTTTGGGCAGAGAATATGATCAGATTTTAAAGATATTTTGCAAATGAAATCAGATTTGAAAAGCTTCTCAGTGACAGAATAAAGGCAGTCAAATTTGCAGAGGATAAGTTCAGTCTTTGAAAAGATAAATTGAGTCAGATGTTTGCATGCATATATTAGATTTTTGAAGATTTTGAAAGCAAGTTAAATTTATGAGATCACCGACAGAGCAAAGTCAGATTTTCAAAGGATAAGACAAAAGATTCTATTTGCAAAGGAGACAAGTGTTTATCAAATATTGCCTATAGGGTTTCTCCTTATTCTATATCTTCTCTTCTTTTCTCAGTTAGAAGGGTTGCTTTTTTTTTCTGCTCTGTTGGGAGATGATTTTTGAGTCTTTTCAGTCCCTCTGCAACATGTTCAGATTAGTTTCCAAGCATTGTATCTTCTAAATATTTCTCTTTTATATGCATATACAATGTTCTCCTTCCTTTTTGTCTCGAAGAATAACATTACTGTAAAAGGCAATTATTTGCTTGTTTATGAATCAATCTTAGCACTGTTGTTCTGATATCAAGTTGTCTCCATTTATGTTTTTGAATCATGTAAACTAGGGCATCTAGGGTGTGTTAGTTTTGTCTATTGTTAATCATTTGACAAATGCTTGCAATAGAGTTATTCAAGGGATAACTGTGATTTGGGAGTTGTTTTCAGATTTGTATGAGTTGGGATATCAAGGGTATTGCCAAGCTTGTCTTTCCAGTGATGCTGGTTATGTGGTTTCTATTCCAAGGTCTCTTTCAAGTAGAGGGTTAAAATTCTTTGAGTAGAAAAGTTGCATATCTGAACACACAAGTGGATAAATAAGTAGAACTTGATTGTTGAGGTATGTTTTATGTAAGGCATATGAACATATCAAACTTTGTTGTTTCCTTTTGTTCATGATCATCTTTGCAATGTCATGCTTGACTCTGTTGCCAATAGGATAAGGCACTGGTTTATGCAAGATCGGGAATGTTTCATAGATTCATAAATTCAAAACATAAACTAAATACCATTTCCATTTCATGCTATTAGGAGTTAGGTTTTCTCTAGTTTTCAGACTTACTCTTTGCAAGTGAATATTGCATATAAATGTGATAAAATATTGAGGTCTTTGTTGCCTAAAGAGTCTAAAAAACTATTCCACAGTTATATATCTGCAAGCTTGTAGTTGTCAGAAGGGAGTCATATGTATGTGCAGATAAGGCAATATCTGCCTGAGTGATGTGGAGCTCAAAGAAGGAGGATATTATCCAATCCTCATCAATTAGCCTTTCTCTTGCATAAGTAGGAGTTTGCGTTTTGGTATACAACTATTCTGTCATTTTAAGGTTGTGGTGCAAGGAAAAGAGGTAACATATCCCAATGAACCTAGATGGGGTACTTATAGAGAAAAGGAAAATTAAGTTGATTCTATCTTATATAGTGCTAAGAACAAAAGGAAGGCATCTAGGATTACCTCAAATATCCTAAAAGTTCATGGTGTTACACAAGAAGATCTTGACAGAGCTAGAGAAGCTAAGATAGCCAAAGAACTTGAGAAGACTCCCATAGAAGTAAAACTAGAAAAGACTGATGACATACCCAACAAGAAGAAGAAGAAGAAATCAAATGAAGATACATCTGCACCATCAACCACCATTAATCTAGATGCATCTCCACCATCATTACCTAGCAGGAAGTCTAGAGGAAGGAAGGAAGCGCCCACTAGTCGTCCATCCTCGAGATCTACAAGGAGCAAGGTAAAGAACACACAAGCTCCTCCTGAGGTAGGTTTTAGACCTAGTCTTAATGTCTTAAGGAACATAATTGTCAATGAAGGAAGACTAGAGTCTCTCAAGAATGTATATGAAAAATATCAAGAGATAGACAAATCATAGATTCATTCTATAATCATCTCTCATATGATTAAGTTCAAATGGACTGTATTGGAACTCAAGAATGTCATACTAGACAAAGTGTGGAACATACTTGATATGTTAAAGAGGCAAGAAATTGAAGAGGATATGAAGATAAGAGAAGAAACATTGGATAGTCTTCTCCCAGTGTGCTCGCATAATGAGAAAGTCATTTTGTTGGATTTGATAAAGCCGCACCTAAGAACCAAAACAAGAATTCTTCATATCATGAACAAGGAGTATGATTTGGTCAGTGAAGAGACTCATAAAGCATCTAAGAAAGTATTTATAGATAGACATATGTATCCATCAATGATGCCTACAGCTAAGGAAATTCCAGTTCCTCCTAAACAGGTTGCAGAACTAGTAATTCAGAATGCACCTAAGACAGGTCCATAGGTTTTAGCACCCTCAGTCTCAATAGCCTCTGTTACAACAAAATATTTAGGGGATACTATAGTGATTGATGATATCAAGGTATCTATGACCGCTTCTGATAATTATATTAATAAAGTTGAAAAAGTATTTGTAAACTCGGAAGAGACAGAGAAGGCATGCACTAATGATACACCTTTGCAACAAGATAAAGTTCCCTCTATAGCTTCAACAGAATTGAACAAAGAGGAAGATAATAAAAACAATGAGACATTAGTCATGGAGATCCTAGTTAAAAGTGAATGCATGGATACTAGTCAAAATACCATATTCACGCCATCCATTCAACCATCTACCTCATTGTTGTCAAGTTTAACTCCTAACTCAACAAGTCTGGATGCATGGGGAGAAGAGGATTTAATTAAGATCAGTGTCCTTATAGCCATGGAAAAGGCCAAAGATAAATAGGTTATGAGAAACCCTCTCTTCTTGGAATCAGTAAACATCCTGAATGATCTAGTACCTGCGGATAAGAAAGTAGCAAAAATTCAGTCAGTTGATGATGTAGACAGTATACTAACAAGCTTCAAAGCACATTTCACAAACTTAGTAGACTCAGATACTAGAATTGTAGAAGATGAGTACAAAAAGGAAAGGTTGAATGAGCTAATAAATAATTTTTCCTTAGATTTAAAGTCATTGAAGATTGGTCAGTCTATGTTGAAAGAGTTGGCAGCTAAAGGCATAAATGTAATAGCCAACTGCATGGACAGAGTGAAATTCACCTCTGAACATATCAAGAAGATAGAGGAGGCAGATATCTTGGTTGAAAGTGTTAGGAGATCAGTTGAGACATCCATGCAAGACATGAACATCTGAAACAGTATCTATTAAGGTCAGCTTGACAAGATAGAAAAAGCTAAAATGGAGATCAATAAGATAAGGACCCGACAGACTCAGTTGAGAAATGCACTTGCACCCTCCTTAGTAGTTCTGGATGAGAACATGAAATAGATTGATGCCACTATTGTCACATATGATCAAGGTCCCTACATGGACCTAATAAAAATGGAGAAACTCACTTATGCTCTATGCGCCCATCTCCAAATAGTTGATGCAATGAAGGCATTCTGGCAGCAAGAGATAAAGAATTTTCAGGTTGTATATCCAGATGTATATATGGAGTAAGTATCTAGAGACGTACAATTTTGACACCTTTGTCATTAATGTCAAAGGGGGAGTAATATACAAGGAATATGTGTGTATATGGTGAGTAGTATATATTATAAAGTATAATGATATACAGTTTTTGTGTTAGTCAATTTTGAGTAACTTGGCCACATTCCTTTGTTGCCATTAATGACAAAGGGGGAGCTTGTTGGAAAGTTGACTCCTAGGGAGTATATGGCTTATTTTGTGTTGTCATTATGGAAACAAAATCATATAAAGTTTTGACGAGTAAACTATGAAATGAAAATTGACTAAGTGTAGAAGACAAAATAGAACAGTGACTTGCAGTCGATCAAGGCATCAACGCACGTGTGTACGACCACATCTGGATATGTGCATTCAGACTTAAGCTCTATGGTATATTATTATGCTTACCCTATACATGCATGGTACGGAATGGAAGTATGGAAAATTTACAGAAAGAACAAGTACACTAGCAGTTCAGAATACATAGTATGAAGCCGACTTCATGATTTTGATTAGCATATAATCTTTTGTTATGTAAAGGCTAAGTGCCTATTGTATTAAGTTTGTAATCATATATTAAACATTGTTGTAAACACACTTAAGCCAATTTTTTAGGAAGCGTTGTGTATTATGTTTTGGGCCGACTAAGGTCTTGTTTGTAGTCACATTTATTCAGGCATAAAGATATATATATATATGTAATGAAAAGATACATTTGAAGTGTCGTCGAAATAGTCAGACAGGATGTATAGAAGATTAGTATGAAGATATCAGTATGAGATAGAGTCCTTAAAGAAGTTAAGAGCATAAGCACATAACTGGAACTGATCAGACATCTGTGTCAAATACAGTAGTTCACTTTTGGATATAGTGCATATCTATTATCAGGAGGTTGTAGCCTTCTTTCTCTTTGAGCAATGAGCTCTTGGATAGTGAGTCCTCACCCCTAACAGGGTTGTTTGTAAAAGACTCCTAACACGGTCAGACCCTTAACCAGGTCATTGTAATCACATTGTAAAGACTGCTTCTAACAGCACAAAGGAACTTTAATAGGTTCATTATACTAGTACAATATTTATGGGTACTAATTCCCACCGGGGTTTTCCTCTAATCAAGGTTTCCCCATAATCGTATCAAGTGTTATGTGTTCTTGTGTTAAGATTCATTGGATGTATATTTGATTTATGTTTAAGTCACTGAATTTGAATAATTAGCTAAACACTAATTCACCCCCCCTCTCAGTGTTTCCAACACCTGATTGGTAGGACCAGATATATTATTGAGAGATTCTTAGTGACACATGTATTGAGGCAGTATGACCGTATGCAGGGAAGGTGTCAGGATATATTTGTATATGCACAGATCTGAGATGAGACATTAGTGTGGGGTCCTCAGTTGGGTTATGAGACTACACACAGAGCCATTAGTGATATGGTAGCAGTACCTTGGGATCTTCAGTCTGAGGTAGCAGATGCGGGTTGTTCAGATGGTCTACATGCGTAGATGTTATGGTATTCATTTCCATGGTTCACAGTACCTAATGAGGCCATTCCACATATTGAGGATCCACTAGATTATGATCCCACTGACGATTGTCTTGTCCGAGGCCACTAGTAAATTTTACCTTAAATTTTGATGAGAAGTAGCCAAATTTTCTACAACAATTGGTCGAATAGGTGACTAAAACTATCATCAATATTTTGTCATTGAATTTTCCACATGGTAAATAGTAGTCAAACTTTTGACCCCATAATTGGTTGAATTATCGACTGAAACAATCCCTTGGAACTGGAAGAATAACATGTCAATCAATTGGTGTAAACGTAAAAATTGAGACTATTTTGTCATCGAAAAATCCACCTAAATTCATCGAATAGACCATCGAATGTATAGCATCCTGGTCAAATTTAGTCCATTTTGTCATCGAATTAATGTTATTTAAAGGTCAAAAAATTGACCAATACTAATTTTTGGTTAAAAAAAATGACGGTGATTGAACAAAGCATTTTCGTTATACTGTATATTCACAGCCTCAAGAAAAATCAAATTGACTAAGAAAGCTTCGTTTACCTACAGATTTGTGTGCTTGTTTGAGTTTGATACGCAGATCTGTGTATCAAACTTAGACAAGCACACAAATCTATAAGTAAATGTTGATTAAATATTTTATTTTTAATAGCAGTTTAAAAGGCTATTTAAATGTTTTGACGGTTTGATAAGAACAAAATTGGTATTCATCACAACGGTGCATCTCATCATCACAACTAATCCACCTTAAACAATTGAATATGTTTTCTTGTATTAAATATTCATTAATCAAAATTCAAATAGAAAATGTATACCTTGAATACTACAATTCACATTAGAATCGATCGATGCCTCCATCGTGCTTGGCTGGTGCAGTATCATTATCGGCAGGTTGCATTCCACTATAAATAAAATAAATGTAGATTTAGATGATGATATTGTAGAAATCCCTAATTCATAGTCTATCATTTGTTCTATGAAACACTAAATTAGGGATTTCTGCGATATCCTCATCTGTATCTACAGCTATTGCCTCTGTTGTTGCAGGTGCTTTTCCCCTATTTGATGTTTATCTTCAGGTGTCCACACTCATTCTGTTGGTTGTTGCCAGCTTCTCTTTGAGCTTCTCTTTGTTTCGAGAATAGTTTAACATTCTCTTAGAAACATAATTGTAGGCATCATGGTCACATTTTTTTGGAGACAATGTAATTGAGTGGTATACCCAGATGATGGAGAGCAACTTCTGCACCTCCAGATCTGAGTTGTTATCCATCCCGCAGTGTCAAATTGGAATTAGAGGTGTAGAAATTGCTCTTTGTGTAGGTATACAACTCATTATGTTGTCTCCAAAAATGTGACCATGATGCCTACAATTATGTTTTGAGAATAGTTTAATTAACATTCTCTACTTAACAGGGCCAACCACGTGAAGGTGGAAGCTCATCTGGCCCCTCCTAGGAGCCTCTTATGACCCTTTACGACATTTTAAGACCTCTAATATGTATTCTTAGAGGTCATAAATGGTCGTAACGGGTCATAAGGGGTCCTGGGACACAACAACTAAGATACATAATTGTAGGCATCATGATCACAGTTTTTTGGAGACAACATAATTGAGTGGTATACCCAGATGATGAAGATCAACTTCTGCTCCTCCGATTCCAAGTTGACAATGTGGGATCCCAAGACCATAGATAAGGAATAAATTTAGAGAGCGGAGGAGGGCCATAATGAAAAAAATAATACAGGACAAACCTCGAGTTAAATGAGGCAACTGTAAACATTTTAATAGAATTTTATTAAAATGTTTACAGTTGCCTCATTTAACTCGAGGTTCATCCTGTATTCTTTTGGTCATTATGGCCCTCCTCTGCTCTCTAAATTTATTCCTTATCTATGGTCTTTGGATCTCACAGTGTCAACTTGGAATCAGAGGAGCATAAGTTGCCCTCCATCGTATGGGTATGCAACTCAATTATGTTGTCTCCAAAAAATTGTGACCATGATGCCTACAATTATGTTTCTCAGCTATTGTGAAATCTACATTTATGTTTCTCAGTTGTCGTGTTTATGTGTATGTTTTTTTATGTGTTTGGGAAGACATTTTTCTAGCCTGAGCCTAGATCCTTTGGCAATTAGCTTAATAATAATGTAGATAGATGACAGATGAGCAATCAGCTTCCCAAGAAAAATTCCATAAATGAACTATATGTACCCCAATTACTGTGCCCTCTATGTGTACCCAAATGATATATTTGAAACAAGGGTAAGGCTAAATTTACCCTTATTGTTTCAAATATATCATTTAGGTATGTGCAGAAGGAACAGGAATTGGGGTACACACAATTCATTTACAAGATTTTTCTTGGGAAGCTAATTGCTCAGCTCTCATCTGCTTCATTTATTATCAAGCTAATTGTTGAAGGATCCAAGCCCAGGCTAGAAAGACCTCTTCCCATTCTGTTTAAGCCATATTCCTTGTTCTTGTCAAACTTCCTTGGTACGGTAGGCCTGCTCTCTGTAGTACTCTTCTTCAGCGAGACTTCATACCACACTGCGCTCAAACTTCAACAAGACTTCATACCATGCAACGTCTGTAGATTACGTTCAATGCGTTATTTATACTTGTATTGGTGGGAAAACTCTTGAAAACACACAAAAGAGATTGCATTCAACCATGCTGTTTACATGACACGTGTAGTTTACCTCCAGCCTAAATCAACATTGCATACAAATCTACAGATGCTGCTTAGTATGAAGCCTTAATCAAGCTTGAAAAGGATAGTCAATCCATAGTCAAGGTCAAGGAACAAATGGAACAACCAAGAAAACACTATACGTTAAATCATGTGATTGATAGTAGATTGGGGCTCACCTGAGCCATAAACATGAAGAATTATTCTAAAAAAAGATGTAAACTATATATATGCGCACTTGAGGAAAAGAGAAGTTATGTCATATAAATATTGAAATATTAGTTACAATATGAAAATACTAAACTAACTAATTCTTGAGTTCATCTCTACATATGGTCACAACAAATTAGATATGTGATTACAATACAGAGAAGGCATCGTAAAAATATAATTTTGGAATTTGCCCTAGCCTGACATGTTTTACACTCAAATCCTTCATCATGGATAAGTGGAGATGGGCAGATAAATGCAGATGAGTTGTCATGAACCCAACTAAAGTATCCGCAACCATTATTTCCCTGTGATACCCAGTCTACATTAGTTCTTATATTATAATGAATAGTATTTACATTAGAAACTTTAAATATATACACATTAGCAACCTTTTTTCGATTAGGGCAGCACCAAAATTGTCATCCAAGGTTGTTCAATGTCCATGAAGTATTCAACACACACTTCCCACCACCACATTGACAGTTTGGCAGATTGACAAGAGTCATCGAACCTATATCAATAATGCACCACACCATCGTTACTACATTTATTATTTTTATATGATTATTTTTACAGTCCAAATACACCAAGGAGTACCATCAGAAATATTAACCATTT
>MU224050.1:3719686-3744392 GCA_018584345.1 Thuja plicata | reverse complement strand
TTTACATTTGATTCTTCTCTGTGATTGTTCAGTGTTTCCCAAATGTTTCATTTTTATTATTTACAACTCATTTTGTTTGGTTTGCTCTTTCGGTTCGACAGTCTAACACCCATATTGTCATCATGATCAAGCACGTCTTTATTATGAATATGCTATGATGGAATTTGATAACAGAGAAAAAATATTTATTTTAAATGTTTTATGTTGCATTTGGATGTAACTCAAGTCTTAGTATCGAGTTTATTGAAGAAGTTTATCAACTTATGGAAACTGTTTCTGTGCGACAGAGAATGCAATTTAAATCTGGTCATTAATTGAGTCAAGAACAGCTTCCAATAATCATTGCACAATTATTACATTGGTTTGGAGTAATTTTGTTTCATTTTAAATAAGTTATGGCAATTTTATTTCATTGGTTTGGAGTCTTATTCCTTTTGGTTTGGAGTAATTTTGAATCCAATCTTGACCTTGATGATCCAATCTTCATTTAATCATTCAAATAATTTAATAAAACTGCCATAACTTATTTAAAATGAAATAAAATTACTCCAAACCAAAAGGAATAAGGGTGGTGGTATTCAAAACACAATGAGAATTGGTAATTTCAGAGATCTAGGCACTCTAGCCTATCAACAACCTCAAATGTTTAAAATATATGACTTGTCAAGGCCTCCACAATACTACACAATGATGGATTAGGTTTCCTAGGCTTAAAACCACTTAGAGTCAAGGAATTCTAAGACTCTATTTTAATTCCCATGCTTCCAATAAACAAAGTTCTTTCAAACTGTTCCAAAGGCTTAATAGGCTGCCAATAACCCTACAACAGACTTAGGATGGTAATAACTTTGTCTTCCCTCAAAAAAATTGACAAGATGAAAACATTTCTAGACACCCTTTTCAAATTTCTATAACACACCAAAATATTTTATAGGGTTACTTTGGACCAACACACCTAACCATGACTGAACCCCTGTTTTCAATGCACAAAAATGACCAAATTTTCAAAGAAACTACTCTCCTCACATTCCCTTATCCCACAAAACCTTCAGTAGAGTTATAAAATGAATCAAAATGGTTAAATCCACAAGCAATTAGACTCACGGGCCCTACAACACCAAAACCCCCAAATCTTGACTCCAAACCCTGGTTTTCTAGGGCTTCCCCAATCTCCTGTTACAACTCACTCCTGCATCAAATTAGTGATCGAATCACCATTTATTCAAGATGACAAAATTTTTTCAAACATAAAAACCCTTCCTTATTCGGATAGATCATCCACTGCTACACATTGCATCCGATTTCATTGTATTTTCTCACTGTTCTTTAACTGTGATCACCTTTACTCCACACAACTCTACATATGCACGGTTAATGATCTAATAATACAGGTTAGAATTAACATTCCATGGTTAGAATGGTTCTCATTATTAGATAGAACACTGGCATAACAACAGTTAGAATGGTTCTCATTATTAGGTTAGAATGGTGCTCATTATTCTAAGTTCCTACTGAAACAACAGTTTCAATATAAAATGAGACTCATTCAAAAATGGCATGAATTGAACAAACAAATGTTGCAATTCCTTTAATGCATCAGAATAACCGAATTGAGACTTCAAGATGAATGAATTTTGCAGAAAATAGAGTATTTGTATTGCTTACGGTTTTATCCATTTTCACCCTTACTGGAAATTGATTCTTATTGGAAATCAATTCGACATACCTTAATCCTCTGGTTCAACTCTTCACCCTGTTAGCTTCTACCAGCTCCTTCATGCATGCGCACTAAAATGAAATGCTCAAATGAAGTTTCAAACTTTTTTTTTTTACTTTATGGTACCGTGTTAGTGAAAATTGTGACCAACATGGGGCATGTATTAAAAAAAAGAAAAAGTTTTCCTTCTATAATGCACCAACCAAAATATTTCTATTTGATGGTCAAATTGTTTAGTCAAAATTTAAGGTCAAATGTACTAGTGGGCCAAGGGGGAGTGTAGCAAGAAAGAGGAGCTGTGGGGAGAGATGGAGGCAGGGATAGGGGGAGACATGGGAGACATGGGAGAGATGGGAGGGACCCTCCTCCTGATAGGGGATAGGGTCCGGATGATCAGGATGATATTGATGATAGGGGTGGAGGTTTGGTGGGTGGTGGAGAGAGTGCCAATGGTAGTGGGAGGTAGAATTGCTTCAGATTTGTTGTTCCCCAGTGGGATCTAGGTCCAATTTTGACCAAAGATCGGCAGAGATAGAGGCAATGTCAATAGGATGCTCAGTCGCACAGGTCATTTGGATGAGATACATGCAGTGACTCTTTAGGCAGATATGAAGTTGCATTGTCTCAGTGTGAGCATGGATGAGAGAAGCTCTGAGCATGGATCATGACTTTAGAGGCCCTACTTGAAAATAGAGATGCATAGCTTGAGCGGCTTAGAGAAGAGAGGGACAGGCAGGGTGATATCCTTAGGGTAGAGAGAGACACTCAAGCTCAGATAGCTAATCATCAGGGATAGAGAGGAGATTATTATTTTGGTTTATATCATGCTGTGGTTCCAGAGGGTCAGAGAGCACTTTCTTTTTCATGCATGGCTCAGTAGTTAGAGGGGTCCATGCCTCCACTAGCTCCATTTGTTCCACCTCCTCCTCCTTTAGATCAGGGAGAGGGTGGTAGTCAGGCCTGATACTGCATATTGTCATGTTTTTGAGATCATATTGTATGTAGAGATCCTTCTGAGATCATTCTTTTGTATAATGATATTTATACATGTATATTTGATTCATTTGATACGCTGATTCTCTTTTGTAGACAGTTCCATGTTTTTGATTTGATCCATATCTGATCTATCTGAGATAGTTGATCTTGAGTTTTTTGATATGATCATGGGTTCTCATGCTTTGATAGATGTTTAGATGTAATGCACTTGTGATTATGTTTATCCTGGTCTCTTGATGAGTTAGATTAGATATGTGATGACATCTTTTATGCTCATTTGATTTATTGACTGATATAAATGTGTTTCAAATGATACTAAGTGAATATGCAAATGAATGTTTTTGATATTTTCTTTATGCAAATAAATGTAAGGATGCACTTAGGATGTAAAATTAAATGCAATGCTTGAATGTTGTGGTTTTGTATTTTTCTCTTTCTCGTTTATGAATGCAGAATATATGTCATGGATATGCAATGACATTATTATTAGTAATATTGATGTATGTAATTAAATTGGATTTTAGATGAATCAAAAATTTATTTTAAGCCCAAGTCCTTTGTATGCTTTGAAAAATGAATCATGGAATCTTTAAATGCATCTACATGCAAACTCTTAGGAATGTCACTGATTTGTATACATAGGAATGTCACTGATTTGTATACATTGTAGCATTGTATGTAACAGACATCACCTGATAGTACAACTATCACTAATACCCACTAGTATCATGATAGTATGAATACTATGTGTATCAGATGCAATGTTGGAAATAAACTAAGGCATCAAGGCATACAAGCCAGGACGACAAGTTAGTTATCTCCTTTTACTTTTTAAGAGTCAATTTCTGTTCAAGTGTAATGTAAGATATGTGACCTGTAATGACCTTGAAAATTCATATCCTTGGGTACATCATGTAGCGTACACCGTAGTGAGAATCTGATTTAGTAAATAGACAAGGAATTTTTTTCAACCTCACCGTAGTTTACACATAACAAGGATCAAGATATATGCGGCTATCCACTCAAGGTGGAAGCTCTTACCATAAACATCCAAGTTAGGTGAAATTTATAGGATCATTTGGAACAATCACCATAAGCAAAAAACCAAGAAAATGTTATGCCCCCTGTTCTTGCAACTCTTTGTCTTTGAATAGACGTCATGGAGTTACTCGGAAGACATAAAAATCTCCAATTGAGAATCAATCAAAGAAAATTTATAATTGCTTAGATGCCCCTAGCATGAAACATCATGGGAACATAAAAGAATCATAATCAAGCCAAGATCAAACTATGTGTTTAAGTAGTATTGAGAAATACCGTTGATTTATTTGTCAAGCGCAATAGAGATTCATCAATCAAAATTTGAATTTAAGCAATATGTTTTCATGTCTGAGTATATGTGACATTAACTTTGTATCAGTAATTGCAATCCAATGTAGTGTTTAGAAACACTGGTTGATTAAAGTGTTGAGAAACACTAGTTCGTTTGTTAATTAAAGTGTTGAAAAACACTAGTTTGTTTAAGTTCTGGATTAAAGTGTTGAGAAACACTAGTTCGTTTGTTAATTAAAGTGTTGAAAAATAGTAGTTTGTTTAAGTTCTGGATTAAAGTGTTGAGAAACACTAGTTTGATGTCTGTTATAAGTAGGTGGTGTTGAAGAAACACCTTTGTTTAAGTGCAAGTATTGAGAAATACTATTTTAAGAGGAAAACCATCCTAGACAAGACGCTTAGGACAACCTAGCAGACGCAAACTGACCATGCTATCATAAATGCCCCTAGTGCAAAATGACTATTCCTAAGATGCAAATGTAGACAAATCCCAAGAAAGGATAGGACATTTGTAATAAATTAGAGTCACCAAATAGCACAAGTGAAAGTATGAAGGTTTAATGTCGTCGATACATTGATAGATATAGTACAGAGTTTGAGTGACGCATGTTTGCCAGGTTTTCACCACTCAACAAAGCTTTTTATTTTTGCTACCAAGACGCGTGTTTGCCAGGTTTTCATCAAGGCATTTTTTCCTCTTTTTCAATTTTTTTGCTATTTTTGATTTTTTAATTATTTTTTTGTAGTATCAAGGCACCTTTTTTCTAGGTTTTCACCAAGGATACCCTTTTTAAGGATTTTTTCCTCTATTTTTGGATTTCTTCAGGATCAATTTTCATTTTTTTTAAGTATTTTATGAGATTTTCACTGCATAGGCTCTACTAGCCAGACATCAAGCATAGAATCACTTCAAATGTAGAGAATTAATGGGATTAGGAAGAACATCTCCCTCAGGTATAGCTAGCTGATAAACTCTAGTCCCAAAAATTGCAATAATGACACAAGGTCCCAGCCAGTTTGGTTCAAACTTTCCTTTTTGTTCTCTGTTAGGATGGTTCTTAGGATTCTCTTTTAGAAGGAGACCCCCCACTTGAAAGTTTCATGGTTTAACCTTTTTATTGTACCCTTTTTATATGCTTTTTTGGTACACTTTTAGATGATCGAACGCTTGTTGCCTGCGCTCATCAAGTAAGTCTAAAGAATTTACCCTATCAATGTGGTATTGTTTGTCAGTAACAAGGCCTTGTAAAGATACCTGCAAAGATGGGATTTCAACCTCAATAGGTAATACTACCTCAGTGCCATAGACTAGGGAAAATGGCATGGCTGTAGTTGGTGTTCTAATGCTTGTTCTGTAGGCCCAAAGTGTCAGATTTAATTGTAAATGCTAGTCTCTGCTAGACATACTCACAGTTCTGTGTAGGATTTTTGTAGAATGTTCTTGTTAGATGCCTCAGCCTGTTCATTACCTTGAGGATAATAGATTGAGGAACAATGTTGAGTAATATGAAACTGTGTGCAAAGGTCTTCGATGTCTTGGTTTTTAAATTGGTCCCCATTGTCTGTTACAACTGAAGAGGGTATCCCATATCTACAAATAATGTAGTTCAAGATAAACATAGCCACCTTTTTCCAGTGGCTTTGATCAGTGGCACAACTTTGACCTACTTAGTGAAATACTCAGTGGCCGTAATGATGTATTTGTGTTCACTTAAAGAATTAGGATATATTTGTCCAACCAAATCATAGACCCGTTGCTGAAATGACCAATGTGTTATGAATCGTATGAGTTCTCTAGCAGGAGCATGGATGAGATTTCCATGTGTTTGGCATTTATGACATGTCTTTGAAAATTGAATAGCATCTTTTTCCATTTTGGGCTAGTAATAGCCTACTCTTAGCAGTTTCTTAGCTAGTGAAAAGTCATTTGAGTGTGCTCCACATAGACCTTCGTGGACTTCTTTTAATGCATGATCTGACTCTTTGTGTTCTAAACACCTAAGAAGCATACCATCGAGCCCTCATCTATATAAGTTATTAGTAATAAGGACATAACGTGATGTTGTCCTAATTAAGGCTCATTTTTCATTCCTTGATAAACCATCAGGTAAAGTTTGGTCAGTTAGATAGGAAATGAGTTTGGCGTACCAGGATTGGTCTTGGGAATTCAAAGCACAAATTATTTGGTACTCAGGGGTATCAAAAGCTGGGTAGGATATTTCTTCCACCAAAAAGTCATAGCAGAACTGATGTTCTTGTAATTGTAGCATGGATGCCAGTGTAGCCATAGCATTTATAGATTTATTATCTATTCTCGGTATTTATTGGAATGTGATGAAGACAAATTACTTCTTCAGGTCATCAACCAGTTGTTTATAAGGCATCATATTTTCTTCTTTTGTCTGATAGTCTCCATTCACTTGATTAATAATAAGCTGAGAGTCGCCATATACACATGTAACTCTATGATCTTCCATTCCATAGCCAATTTAAGACCATTCACTAATGCTTCATATTCAGAAATGTTATTGGTGCATCAAAACATTAATTTGTATGACTTGGGAATCTTGTAGTCTTGGGGAGTAATGAAGAGAACTCCTACTCCAGAACCTTGTTGCATGAAAGAACCATCAAAGTACATCTTCCACAGATGTTCAGTTAAATGCATTATTGTTTCATCAGGAAATTCAATTATCAGAGGTACATCATCTTGCAAGGGTGAATCAACTAATTGATCTATGAGGACTTGTCCCTTAATAGCCCTTCTATCCATGCACTCAATGTCAAATTTTCTCAGAATCGGGACCCACTTTTCTAGTCTTCCTGTTAATGTTGTCTTGCTTAAGAGGTATTTCAAAGGATCTATCTTTGCAATGAGCTTTACTGTATGTGATTGAATATAATGTCTCAATTTCTATGATGCAAAGATAGTTGTTAAGACATCTTTTTCAATTATGTTGTAATTGAGTTAATAAGATACTATTGTTCTGCTGATATAGTAGATTGCTCTTTCCTTTTTAGTTTCATCTTCTTGTGCCAGTAATACTCCCAATGACGTACCTGTAACTAAAATGTATAGGTGTAATGGCTTTCCATGAATGGGTTTCATGAGAATAGGAGGAGTAGCCAAGTACTCTTTTAATTATTTGAAGTTATTTTCACAATGTTCGTCCCATTTGAAGGTGACACCCTTATGTAGCAATTTAGTAAAGGGTTGTGCTCTGTCTACAAGTTGTGACATAAATCTCCTGATTGACTGGAGTCTTCCTTGTAATGTTCTCATTTGACTAATGTTGCATGGAGGAGTCATTTCTAGTATAGCTTTAACATGTTTAGGGTCCACCTCAATTCCTTTTGTTGATACAATAAACCTTAGCAACTTTTCTGATTGTACTCCAAAGGCACATTTCTTTGGATTAAGCCTGATTTGAAAGTGCTCCATGTGATCTAATATCTTCTGCAAGTCTTCAATATCAGTAATTCTTTCTTTTGACTTAGCTAGGTATCATCCATGTAATCCTCCATGTTTTTATGTATCATATCATGGAATATGGTAGTCATAACTCTTTGGTATGTAGCACCTACATTATTTAATCCAAATGACATAACATTCTAGCAAAAATTTCCTCATGCACATGTAAATGTGGTCTTCTCTTGGTCTTCAGGAACAATTTTAATCTGGTTATAGCCCGAGAAACCATCCATTAATGAGTACATTTGATATCCTATTGTTAGATCTATGATCATATCAATGTTTGGTGGTGGAAAATAATCTTTAGGACATGCTTTTTTTAAGTCTATAAAGTCAGTACAGATCCTGATAGATTTATCTATTTTAGATACTGGTACCACATTAGAAATCCATCCTATGTAAGCGATGACTCTTATGAATCCATCTTTCTGTAAATTTTCTAGCTTTTCTTTCACCAGTAATGCAACATGAGGATGCATCTTTCTTAGTTTTTGTTTCATGGGTTTGCTCCTAGGAGCTATAGATAAATGGTGCATTATTAATTCAGGATCTAGTCTAGGCATATCTGTGTAAGACCATGCAAAGTTGATCTTTTTCTCTTTTAGGAACTCAATGAATTGTATCTTCTCCTTGTCTGATAAGGATTGTCCTAGGTGAATAATATGAGGAACTTCAGTTGTGCCCAAATGAACCAGTTGTGTTGGTTCTATCGAAACTGAAGATATTTTTTGAAAGTGTTTAGGGAGGATATCAAGAATCCCATCTTTTGGTGCCTCTGGGAGGTTCTCACCATCAGATACATCTTTTATTTTACTATTTTAGAATCTGACACTGCTACAATGTGGTTTTCACTATCGGTTCTTTTCTTCTTTTTATTTTTCAATTTGTGACCGAGAAACTTGATATCCTCCTTTGCCACGTTCATGCTCCTTGCAATGGTGGAAGAAGGATAAGGTTCACAAGCATTCAGGTATCAAGCCAAAGTGTAGTCATTAGGAAATTTCATGATAGGATTAAGATCTGAATTTGCCCAATCAATTAAGTTAGGGTTTATCAAGGATAATGAATCAAAGTTTGGTAAGGACAACATCACGTCAGTGTCAAGACTATTAACTAACAAGACATGTTCTGTTAGGTCAATTTCTATAGTGTTTAGATCGTCAAGAGTTAAATCGTCATTAATAGGGTCATTGTTAGTAATATGTAGACCTAAATCTAGCGAATCATCAGTTGAGATTTCTTCTTCTTCTCTTAGTAAAATGGAACTCATTGCTTGTAGTCTCATAATTTCCTCTAGACCTAGTAAAACACTAGTTTCTTCATCAAGAATTCTAGGTAATGGTATCTCATCTGATTCTGGAACAACATTAGTGTTAGGGGAAGTGTTAGAACTCTCTCCTCTTTGAAATATCGGTGCCAACTTATGAATCTCATCTAATTCAATATCCATGGTAGCATCAGATAGGACATCCCATTCATAATCATGTGAGTCTATTATTTCATCATCTAATCTATTTAGAAACTCAACAATAGTTACCTGATGTACCCTATTAGCCACTTGTAGATCAAAGTGTGTTAAATCTAGGATGTGTGAAATTGTGACTAAATTACCCCAGTTATGATGCAAATCATGTTGTTGGGGTGTTGCTTCAGTGGTTGTTTCTATCAATGGAACTTCTGGAGTGTCTTTTGTTGTTTCCTCTACTTCTGGAATAGTAGCTTGTGTTAATAAAGGAACATTAGTGTCTTGTGGTGTCTCAAAGCTAGGTGCATATCTTTCTCCTTTATATTCTAGATACTTTGTACCAATATGCAATAATATTTCATAGGTCAATTTTTCTATTTCTGTTTCTTCTTCTTCATCATTTCTTTCATCAAAGATTGGACCATCTCTTGAAGTAGGGTTTTCAGATTTATTATTGAAACCTAGTCTTGTTTTATCTTTGGTATTTCTAAATTCCATGTGTATAGGTTCAAAAAGTCCCTTCCCTTTGTCTCCTAAAGGTCCTTTTCCTTTATATCCCATTTGTTTGATAAGGTCATATCCTATACCATACTTTGATGGGGATATTACGACATGTTTTACCTCATTTTCTTTTGGTTCTCCTTTGTAAAGCATGGCCAAGACTGCTTTTTCTTATTTTTCATCCTTTTGGGAGGTAGATGCTTTAACCATACCAGTTGCTTTGTGAATTTCTGGTTCTTTAATGTAGTAGGTGTGAAAGATGAGGAAGGTTTTCCATAAGATCTTGGAGACACTGGAAGTTATGTCAATGATGGGGTCATGTCTAGTTTGTATTCTCCCATACTAGTTTCTTCAAGCTTTAATGTCTTTCAAAATCTTGTCATAACCATGTCCTTATTAGTTTTAGGTATAGTTTCTTTTGGACCTTCCTTGTTATTTTGGACCATACTATTTTCTTTCACATTGTTGCAAGTATAACTGGCATCTACATGAATTATTACTTCCACCCCATTATGTGAGAATTTGATACACTGGTGGTAATTAGATGGTACTGCTTGCATTTCATGAATCCAAGGTCTCCCTAATAGTATGTTGTAAGCCAAGGGTAGATCTAGAAATTGAGATATCACATTTATTTCAACTGGTCCTATTCTGATTGGTAGAACAATGAGACCTTTAGAGGACCTTTCTTCTTCATCGTAAGCTTTGATAGTGATCTTACTTCTTGAATCAATGGTTTTTTCTAAGAGACCCAACTTCCAGATTAGATTAAGAGTACAAATTTTCAACCATGTGCCTCCATCTATCAATACACGTCTGACACGGGATTTATGAATTAGGACTTCAATGTGTAGAGGTTGGTTATGCGGATGTGTCAATGATTTGTCATCTTCTTCTGAAAAAGAGAGATAGTGTGGTGTTGAGATATGATTTACCATTGCTTGGAATTTGTCTACATTAATGTCTTTTGGCACATTTTCTGAATGTAGGGCGTGTTCAAGAACTTTCCTATGCACTAAGGAGATTTTAAGTAACTCAAAGATATAAATTTGAGCAGGGGTTCATTGCAATTGATCCACCAAGTTATAGTTTACTGCTAGAATGGTAACTGTTTGTCTTGCTGCTTCTAGTTTGGGAATAGTGACAATAGGTACCTTGGAAGATGTTGCTGGTTTTGATGAGGAACTAGGTCCTTTGATTGTGACTTGTGCTTGACTTTGAGTCACTGCATTAGATTGTGAAGATGTGTCTTTAACACCTTTGATAGTGATCACATTAATTGATTCATATTTAATTTCTAACATGTTGATCACATTATCATTCCTCTTCCTTTAGATGCTTCCCCTTTCTCATAATTAGGGAATGGTTTGTTGAATGTCGTGTGGTCTTCATTAGTGGTGTGTCCCTCCACTTTGATTTTACCTCCTTCAATAAGGTCTTGTATTACATGTTTAAGATTCAAATGGCTATTGGTATTATGTCCCTTATTATTTTGAAAGACACAATAGGAGTTATCATCCCACCATTTTAGTTTGACTTCTGGTTCCCATGGTTTTGAATCAGGAATCGTAAGAACTTTGTTGTCCAAGAGTTTCTTTAAAATAGTCTCAACGGGTTCACCCAAAGGAGTGAATGTTCATTGAGGTTTGGAAGTCCATGGTATACTCTTTTTGTTGTCACTATTTTCTTTAGGTATTGTGGTTGTTACCTTAGCTTCTTTGTTTGCTTGCTTTCTATTTGTTAGATTAAACACTGCTAATTTAGGATTATCATTAGATGCATCTACCACTCCATCGTTAACAACGTTCTTGGTTTGTTTCCACCACTTAGGCTTGTTTTTATAGTTGGTAGATTTGTTATCACTTTGAAGGGTAATTTCTCCTTTCTTAACCTTGACCTCTTCAATACAAATGGCATTCTTAATCATCCTATCAAAGCTAGGTGAATCTTGCATTTGCAAAGCATAGTTCAATTCAGGTATCAAGTTGTTTATGAAGATTTCCATATTTTCTGATTTGGGAATAGCTCTTGAATAAGTCGCAAATATTTTCCTTCACCTTTGTAAAAAATGTGTAAAGGATTCACTGGTTCTTTGTTTTGTGTTACACAAGTCCATCATGGTTATATCGTTTTGTATATTGTAGGAGAAATTTTGGACAAAACGTTGTATCAACTCCTCAAAATATTTCACCTTAGGTGTGAGTTTGGAGAACCACTCCATAGCATTTCCTCCTAGACTTCCCAGAAATAACCTCATTAGGTATGTTGGTTCATGCATTTATTCTATGCTTAGAGCACAAAACTCTCTCACATGGTCATGTGGATTAGTCTCTCCCTTATACTTGTCGTATTTGGGCCTTGCAATGTTGGGAGGAAATGGGATCATGTTAATACTCTTGTCAAATGGAAATGGACAAATGGAGTCCAAAGAGTATTTTTTTTTGGGTTTAACCTTCTCTTGTTTGAGTGTTACAAGTTCAGCTCGCATCAAGGTTAATTGTTTGGTGAGAATAGAGATAGGGGTTGGTATCTATTTCTCCTTTAGTCTTTCAACATCATAATCTTTAGGTAGCTTTAATCCAATGGATGCTAGATGGAGAAAGTATTTATCTTTGTCTTCACCAATTATCTTTTCCAATTATCTTTGGAATTTCCTACTTTGTTTGAGTCTATCATACTCTTCTTCGGGTATGTCTCCATCACTTTTTGAGTTAAAAAAGGGTGTGTGATGTGAATTTCTTCCTCACTACTAGTGTCTTCTTGTCTTCGGTTCTTTTCATTGTTGTATTCCTCAAAGGTTGTATCCCATTTATTCCTAGGAGCCTCCATTGTGGGTGTGGGTGAAACTGTGTCAAATAGAGGATTGTGAGATATTTCTCCTTTTTGAAAATGTAGAAATATAGAAGGTACTTCTGATTCTTCAATAAGATAATTGTTACGTCTTGTATTAACCATGAAGTTTAATCTCAAATATGTCCAAAGTTTCCCAATAGTTTCAAGTGAGGTCTTAAATAGTCCAAGTAAGTGTATCAAAATTGTAAGGATTGTTTTTTGTTTGATGGAAGTAAATGAATCTAGCGTCAAAGGTTTAGAATGCCCTGATAATGAGCTGGGAATCAAGTTGGTTTTAACAGTGAATAGACCACACATTTTGAGACAAATTGTAAGAGCCCAAAATGACATGAAAGGTAGAATTGAATTTTTTTTTGAAACAGCAACAAAGAGACCAAAAAAAGCAATAGGGTCAGACTAAGGAGCCAAAAGGGTACCTAGATAAATTGATTCTCTCTGAGAAACAAATGTGCAACTGCTCATTGTTTTGGATGCGACACTCTGTAGGCGAGCTAGAAAAGACCAGATGCAAGTTTATGTTAAACCAGATGCGAGCCTAAGTATCTTGGATGCAACCTTTCTCCATAAAAGTGATACAAGAATTACCAGATGTGAGCTAGCACACTGAATGCAACTTTGCACAACTAGATGTAAGCTAGGAAAGACTAAAGGTGACTCTCTGATGTTTTGTCAATTTTTTTCTGATTTGTCTTGAAGTTTGTGCAAATTTGTCTGATAGTAGGTTGTTTTTGAGACTTCCAACGAGTGAAAAATACAATATGTAACTAGAGGATTGAATTTTTTTTCTTGTTTGAATGATTTATCTTTTTAATGAGCTTTCAAACACATCAAGCATTTTTGCATTGTTAAAGGTGAACAAACACATCCTTAATCCCTAGTGTCTAAGCATAGGATGAAAATATTTTCTTGTTGACTCAGGTACACACTCAAATGCTAATCAAAATATGGCTATCACCAAGCACACAATGGCTCTCGTTATGATACAATATTATCCGACTCCAAAAGTAAGTGAGGGCACGAAATGACGTGTATCTTGGGAAAATTACTTTTTTCCTTGCACAAAGATTATCATCCTTTTAGGGATGAATCAGGTAGTTTGACTAAAAATTATTGTTTATGATGGGGAAATCCGTTCAAAACCGTCTCCCATAGAATTGCACAAGGAAAAATTAAGGTGTATAGCCCTATGAGTACTCAAATATGTGTAGTCTCACAAGCAAGCTGATTCAAGCGGCTCCGCTTTACACATACAAAAGCATGTTCAAGGAATGATGTCAAAATTCCAAGAACAAAATTGGCTCTGTCTTTCGAGGCTTCGGACTACAAGGAAGAAATTATTTATAGTGAGTTGGAAGGGTTGGTGTAAAACCTGTCCTCACTTGGGTCGTTCCCCAAAGATTTTTTCCTCATCCGGCAGGCCCTCTAATGTTTAATAAGCATACAAATGATTGGAAAGCTTATGATTTTGAGATTTCTAATTCTTTCTAAAGAAAAAGAGCATACTCTCCTAGTCCATGTTGTTTTCTCCCAAAAAGACTTCAATCACTTGTTCATTCCCTCAAATGAATTCACTCACAACTCAATCCCCCATATCGAGTTTTTGATTCCCCCACTTGGAAGGAAGAGAAAATCCTCTAGTGAGGCTGAAAAGCAAGTTTAAGTTTGATTTATATATTTCTAAGTTAGTGAAGACACAAGTACTTGAAAGAAAAGTTTATTTGTTCTTTGACCACAATTTTTAATGCTTTGCTTGTTCAATTACAAATCCCAAATTTAGACAATGAAGTTCTTTTTTTTTTCCACAAAATTTAGGTGACTTGTGTTGTTCAATTACTTGTCCAAAGGGAAATTAAACAGAATATTGTTCAATTAGTCCCAAAAAGTTTAATGATTTTCCTTGTTCAATTACATTTCCAAAATGAATTAAACAATGAGTTTGTTTTCCTTGTTCAATTACTCCAAATTCCTCTCAAGTTTTAAATCAACTTTTGATTTTCTGATTTTCCTTGAAGGAAAAGAGCATACTCATCTGATTGATTTAACAAATGATTAAAAAATGTGTTTTGATTTGAAACTTTGAAGAATTAAGAACAAGTTAATCTATGAAAATTTTTTAAAGCTCAAGTTAACAATCCCTTTTCCACCCTTTAAAAAAAAAGGGTATAGACAACAATCTGCAAACAAATATTAGGCAGTTTAACAAACAGAGGAAAACTAGATGAAAAGATTAGTGGTTAGACAAGAAAAATACAAGTCAAACAATGAAATATGATCCTATTTTCCCTGAATGTGATTTCCTTTACTCAATGCAACTACATTTCCCAAGTGCGACCCGGGATTTACTAGATGTGATGCTTTACGAGAAGCGATTCAAGGTTCCCCAGATGTGAGCTCCGAAATTTGGGATGTGATACACTTTTTGAGATGCAATGAAATTTCCCTAAAATGATCCTTTTATCACAAAATGTGACTCTATACTTGCAAATAGAGAAGATAAATTAGCTCAAAATGAAGAATAAATGAGGTAAAATCTGGTATTCTACCCCACGATGGGCGCTAGAAATGTGTGTCTTTTGTGGTTCATGAAAGCTGCAACACAACACTTAAATAAGTCATTAAATTAGTGAAAAACATAGAATAATCCATCAAACCAAACACTAAAACTGACTTATTGCTTCCTATCTAAGAGGAGTGTGAAGAATCCAATAATTGCCCTCAGATTATGCATTAATCAATGACATATACAACCTATAATGGAAGATTCAATTGAAATTAGCCTAAATGCTCAAGAAATATTCATTTTAGTTCTAGAATTGAAGATTATAAAATTGAAAAAGAGATTTGATCTAAAATGCATAAAGATTTCTAAGAATGCTAGCAGCACAAGTTTACTTCTAAAATCAGGGGCCCATTGAGCTTAAAATTCATTCTATTTATAGAAGAATTAGGTGAATCAAAGGTTGAGATCAAAAGTGAAAGAGAGGTGGAGATTGAATATTTGGTGATCCATGTGAGGTGATCCAAGTGATTTCACTCCCATTGGTTAGGGAATTGACTTTCCATTTTGTAAATGGGAATGTAATTTTGAGGATTTATTTAATTCCTTTTATTAATTACTTTAGCCATGTTTTGAATTGCTTTAATTAAATTAAATTGTTTTTTATTTAATTCAATTGTTTTGATTTAATTGATTTAATTGGCTAAAGCAATTAATTTGATTTAGTGATTAAAACCACTTAGGAGATTAAATTTGATTTAATGAATTATGCCAATAAATTGAAGAATTGTCTTGACATAATTAGGGGTATGATCACACTTAGGGAAAATAGGATCTATGGTTAGAGAAGACCAAATTAAGGTGGTTACAAGTTGCAGTATAGTTCAATTCTATTGTTTCACTATTTATGAGAATCTCTGTACTCTGTTATTCATTTTAATGAGAAAATTAAGTGTTGAGATTAATTTTGTGTAATTGAGTGATTTGGGTACTCACCCTAGGGGGCCAACTTGGTGAAGAATCCATAGTTATATTCATTTTAGTTAGTTCTCTTTCCTACATTTCCATCATCTCAATTCCTATGCCGAATATCTCCTGTAGCCAAAGCCACAAGACAACTATCACTTCTTGCAGCCAAACAACAAAGTAACTAAGGCATTGTAGTTAGTTTGTGCACTCTTCCATTCTACTAGAAATGTTCACTTCCATCATTTACTTTAAAGTGTTTTCTTTTAAAGCAATATATTAAATTTCTTTCGAGTATTCATTTCATGCAATAATAGTATAGTTTCCCTTCAAAAGCATTTACTTCCTACATCCATAGAATAGTTTATTTCCAGCATTTGTTTCCTGCAGCGATTATAGAGTGATTGGTTGAGAAAGTGCTTGGTGCATATATTTTTCTAGCCTGTTTCAAGTAACACGTCCCTGGGTTTGACATATTAAATGAGTTTCTTATAAAGAGGATGAAGTTCTTAGTTGGATGTCCACTCCCTGATTTAAAGGATTATGCCTAGTTTCTGAGCCTTTATAACGAGCGATCAAGTGTTTGTTCACGTCATATGACTGGTGATAAAGATAAATTTGTTCAACTGAATAGATATGATGGTGGTGTAGTCAGATTTGGTGATAACACTCCTAATTTGATCATTGGAGTAGGTTTAATCTCTCTTGATTATAAAACTAACACTGATGATGTCTTGTTGATGGACTTAAACACAACTTATTGAGTTTTGGGAAACTTGTAGACAAGGGATATCGCTTACAGTTTATGGAGGGAAAATGCACTAGCAGAGGTCAATTTGGAAACTTGATCGCATCACGTACTAAGTCAAGATGTAATGTGTTTGAGTTGAATACTACAAAGGAAACATATTTTGTTGTGAAGGTAGATGATAGTTGGTTATGGCATATAAGGTTTTGTCACATAAATTTTTATAATATTGTAAGGGCCAGTAACACTAATGCAGTCAGAGATTTGCCAAAAAATTGTGAAGCCTACTAACACTATGTGTAGAGAGTGTGATGGGAAAACAAACTAAGAGAATATTTTAGAGAAAATCCTATTTATCAAGAGGAAAGTTGGATCTGGTACATACAAATATTTTTAGTCCTAGAAGGACTAGATCCTACTATGGTAAAAGGTACTTTATACTTTTTTTTAATGACTATTCTAGGATGATGTGGGTTACATTTCTCAAAGAAAAGTATGAAGCATTTGATAAGTTCAATATTTTCAAAGAAAAATTTGAGAATGAATAAGGTCTTAAGATAAAATGTTTGAGGTCAGACAAAGGTGGAGATTTTACATAAATTTGTTCAATTCTTATTGGAAAAAGCATGTGATATACAGACAAAATTCTTCTCCTAAGACATTGCAACAAAATGGGATAGCAAAAATAAGAATTAGAACTATACTGGATGCGGCCAAGATAATGTTTCTTGAAGGTAATATATCTCATATGCATTGGAGAGAAGCAATCAGTACTGCTATCTACACTTTGAAAAAAATTTAGATCAAAGAAGGCACTGATAAGACACCCTATGAACTTTGGTTTGGTTATGCTCCTACTATTAAATACTTCATAATATTTGGTAGCAAGTGTTATATAAAAAGAGATGATGAAATTGTAAATTTTGATGCTAGAAGTGATGAAGGAATTTTCCTTGGCTATTCTACTAGAAGTAAGGCATATAAATGTTTCAATATGAGATTGAGAAAAATAGTTGAAACTGCTAATATAAAAGTTAGTGAGAGGTTTCAGACTGAGATCCCAGAGAATGAGAAGAATATTGAAAATCAAGAGATAGAACAAATTCTTGAGATTCAGACATGCTTGGATGAGCCTATAAAAGCACCAAAGATACCAAGGTATGTTAAGATGAATCATTCTAAGAATAATATTATTGGAGATGTTAATAAGGGCATGATGACAAGGTCTAATGTTAGAAATGAGCTTTGTTTGATCTCGCAAGTAGAACCCAAGACTACTGACGAGGCATGTAGAGAGGAATATTGGATTAAGGAACTGCAAGAAGAATTAATTCAGATAGAAAAAAAAAAAAAACAATACTTGGGAATTGGTTCCCATACCTAAGAACAATAATGTAATTGGAACTAAATGGGTTTTTCAAAAATAAAATGAATGAAGAAGGCATGGTTGTAATAAATAAGGCTATACTAGTTTGCAAGGGCTATTCACAACAAGAAGGTATAGACTTTGAATAAACATTTGCACCTTTTGCGAGGTTAGAAGAAGTGAGATTATTCCTTGCTTATGAAACACATAAATACTTTAAGGTATATCAGATAGATGTGAAGTCCGCATTTCTGAATGGCGATCTAGAGGAAGATGTCTACATTGAGCAACCTGATGGTTTTAATTTGACAGATGGTGAAGACATGGTTTGCAGATTGAAGAAGGCATTGTATGGTCTGAAATAAGCTCCTAGAGCTTGGTATGCTTGGTTAGATAGGAACTTATTACATCTTGGTTTCAGAAAAGGTAGTACAGATAGTAATCTATATTTGAGATCTTGTGAAGATGTAATATTGATTATTGAAGTCTTTGTTGATGATATAATCTTTGGAGGCAATGATGAAATGAGTAACAAATTCTCTGAGGAAATGAAAAGTGAATTTGAAATGTCTATGATTGGAGAAATGAAGTTCTTCCTTGCTTTGAAAATTACTCAAAGTCAACATGGTATTTTTATTTCTCAAACCAAGTATCTTAAGGAGTTGCTAAAGAAGTTTAGAATGGAAGATAGTAAACCTTTTAGAACACCCATGGTTACTGGATGCAATATTACTACTACTAATGAATCTCAAAGTGTTTTTCAGAAAAAATGCAGGTCCATGATTAGAGGTTTGCAATATTTAACTCACACTAGACCAGACATAGCTATTGTAGTTGGAAATGTTTTGAGGTTTCAAGTTGATCCTAAGGAGACTCACCTTGCTGTAGTTAAAAGGATACTCAGATATTTGAAAGGGACACTAGAATATGGTTTATCGCATGAAAAGTTTGATGATTTTACATTGCATGCTTATACTGATGCTAATTGGGAAGGAAGTGTTGATGTCAGAAAAAGAACCAGTAGTGGAGCATTTTTCCTTGGAAAAAGGTTGGTTTCATGGTTAAGTAAGAAGAAGGACTGTATATCTCAATCTACTGTTGAATCATAATATGTAGCTGCTACTATAAATTGCACATAGATTGTTTGGATGAAACAAATGCTAAAAGACATTGGGATAACCTTTGAAGAGCCAGTGGTTATACATTGCGATAATACAAGAACAACGAACATGTCAAAGACTCTTTTTATGGATTCAAAGACTAAACATATTTTAATCAAGTATCACTTTTTGAGAGACAATGTTGTAGAAAATAAAGTCAGATTGCAGTACATCAGTATAAAAGAGAAAATAGTAGATATATTCACTAAACCTTTTCCAAAAGATTCCTTTGAGTATCTCAGAGGTATACTTGGGGTGAGAAACCCTCCTTGTGAGAACTAAATGATGCAAAAATTCATCATTCCATAAGTTATTAGTGCTATATTATTCTCTATACTTGATGCTTGGATCTACTCAGGGGGAGTGATTGTATAAACACAAAAAAACATATTTGGGTTATCAAGCACCTGGTTTGATGCAGGTATGAAGATTTGAAAAATACACACCTTGTAGAGGTGGGATAAGCAAGGAATGAAAAGAGATATGGAACCCTTATCCATTGATGTCAAAGGGGGACAGAAATAAGTGAAAAATCCCTACTATATTAGGGGGATCTATGAAGAGGATATTGAGAAGATTGTATTAAATAAAGCTACTTTTGGGTTGATATTTTTTCACATATGTTTCCATCAATGCCAAAGGGGGAGATTGTTGGAACTTTTTTTTTTTTGAGGTGTTGATATTCATGTTTTGTCATTGATGTCAACATATGTTTCAGTTGGATGCATTCAAAGTTTCAGAAATATTGGTTATCACAGGAACATGTGAGATTGATAGATGTATATGAACAATGTATGATGTGTGAGAGTATACGATCATGGATATATGTAGAGGTATGAGTGTATACCTTATGTCTAAGGTTTCTAGACCTTATGTTGTTATTTACATGTGTTATTTCTTTTTTGGTGAAGACTGGTTACAAAGAAGTGATAGAGGAATATGCCAAAGATGGTTTCTGTGTTTTTGGGATAACCTTGATACGAGCATGGGTTATGGTATGTGAGATTAAGGAATGATAGAAGATACATGGGATAACATTCTTTGTGATTTTTTGGGTCACTGGATTCTTGATGATGTTAGCTAAGGTGTGTTGACTAGTGAAGACCTATTTGGGGCCGACCATAGAGATGTAACGTGCTTAATGATTGATGAGAATGAATTGTGGATCTTGGAATGTAACTGATGATTTGTATTTGTTAAATAATTTTTAAAGGTACCATGTGTATCTTAGCAATGGTCTGTGTAATTGTTTGTGCATTGGGGAAGTCTTAACACGCTGACCTAATTGCTTATTATAACTTGTATAAAGGAAAGTAGTGTCTTGATGTACAAGGGTAAGGATTGGATGTATTGGATGCTACAAGCATGTGGATGTGAGTTCTAGTGGATGTAGATAAATAATTATTTCTGTAATGCACTTAATCAGAACAGTATAGGAAAAGAAAGTTGCTATTAGTCAGCTCACTATTATAAGTATACTTTTATACTTCTCTTTGGATAGTGGATCCATAAGGTGGGTTTAACATTCAGAAGGTTTATTTAACCTTCACTTTGGGTAGTGTTATCGGGAAGTGAGCTCATCATTTCATTCAACTCCTAACAGGGTTGAGAAGACTCCTAACAGGGTCTTTCCTTTAACATGTACTTGTATTAGATGTAATAATTAGCTCATAATAGGGCTAGATATCTTAATAAGGATACAATATTTCTAGTGTATTATATGTGGGTGCTAATTTCCACCTTGGTTTTTCCCTTAATAGGGTTTTCCTTGACAATAAATACTTGTGTTATGGTGTTGTTCTTGAAGTGTTCAGATTTTCATTAAGTAATTGGTTTAAAGTTTAAAGTTTAAATATTTGGCATACAAATGATTCACCCCCTCTCAGTTGTATTATTCCTAACACATGAGCTGAAGGCCCCTCTGATAATGTTTCCATGAGAGTATCATAATTATTTAACATTTTATATTTTCTTTCCAAAGGAGACAAATCAAGATAAAATAAAATAAAAGTTATGATCAACTTCTCTCAACCTATCTTCACACATTACCAAATCATTACACTTACCTCTATGAGTTTGTATCTTAGATTCCAAGCTAATATTCCTCACTACATCTTCATCATCAAGTGGTTCATGTGAGGTAATTTCCACCCAATTGATCATATTTTTGAATTTTGTTTTGATAAATAATTTTGAATCATAGAATCTTGCAAGAGTTGTAACCATTATGTATTTCTTAAGGAAATTAATAAGCTCTTTGAAATATTTCTTCCCCACTGAGAAATCTAACGCATTCCAAAATATTGTCAAGAATGTGTTTCTTCTCTTATGATCCAATTATTCCTATTCAACTAAAAACAAATCCCACAAGAATTCAATCACAACAATTTTGGGAGGTACAAAAATTGGGAGGATATGAGGTGGTTGACAAAAACCATAGACCCTGAATACTATAAACTCGTCAAACAAGTAAAAATCTCCCCAATTGTGAGAAATGGGCCATTTTGGAACAATTGGATAGGGCCTTAATAATATTATAACCATAACATCTAATATTTCCCTCTTAAAACCAAGTAAATCCATAATTGGAGATACAATCTAATTCTCAAAATAGAGAAAGAAAGAAGAAGCATAACTCATGTCCCAAACCCTATTCCAATATTGTATGGGCAATGACTCATCAAAATTATCATTTTTCCTTAAAATAAGTCTCTGATCCATGGAATCAACATTATAAAAGAGAATAAGATGGCACAATATTGAATAAAACTTAACATTTGTCACCTTTGGACTTTTCTGTATCTCCACTAAACCCTCATGCAAAGCTTTAACCAAATATCCTACAAAATCATAGCCAGTGTTAACCTCATGGTTATGAATTTCCATGACCATCATCAAAAGGTCTTCTCGAACTTAAGTGTCACAATAAAAGCCTAAAACCTTACACAACCCATGCACTATGTAGACCACATAATTATGAAATCCTTTAAGCTCAAACTACTCTATCACATTCTTTGGTATAGGAATAATTTTCCTATCAAGTCGTCTAGACATGTACCGAGGGATTATAGTTCAATTCAAAACTTCTTTGTGAGCCTAATAATCTCTTTTTTCTTTATCAAAGTCTATATTTGCGCATGTGGCTCCTAAAATATGAAAGGAATCCGCCAAACTCCTATTTATAGAAACCAAGGCTCTTTTGTTTACCTTTCTGATTACCCTAGTAATTGGACAATATGCTTTGGCCAATTCCCTTAGAAATTCAGCATCTACAAAGACGTCTGGTAAAATGAGATTAGCTAAATTTAAATCCAAAGGATTTAACATAGGTGGCCCCTTAACCCTATTGTTAAAAAAGTAATTGAACAATGACCAACTAGAAGATGGTGTTTGAGGGTTTCTTCACATACAACATGAATCTTTCCATTCAAATTTATTTGTAGATTGACTGTTTGTTGACCCAGGTAACAAGTCAAAAAATTCCCACGAGTAATACTTAAATGGGTCTTTTATAGAAGTACCAGGAATTGTACATAAACTTCTTGACTCATGATTGAAATAATGCAAAGAACTAGAAGCAGTGAAGTCAAGTTTTTCTTTTAGAACAGAGCAAAATGAGGCCACTTACAATTTTATTTGATAATAAGAAAAATATCTCCCTTACAGCCTCCGACACAATCACCAGCTCTACATCTCACTTTAATTAATGCAATTGTGTGATGAATTTTTTTGGAAATAATGCATTTATGTACACAATCTCATTTTTACCAGAGCCATCTCTTCAACATTAATTCACATGCTACAACTGTTACTCACAACTCTAGCTATGGTTTGTCTTGCTTTTCTTAATTTGGGTCGTCAATTCATTTTAAATCATGCACAAGAGGAAAATTAATTCCACATAAGAATTTTTTTGTCATACTCCAGTTGGCATAGTATTATTCATGCAAGCCCTTTACTTTATGCAATCTAACAGTCATTCACAAGTTTTTATTGACATGTGTCTTTAGCTACAACCTCGCAACTCTCAACATTAAACTAGAGTTAACTATCGTGAGGCAAGGACAATAAGCATTTCAACTCCCACGGTCACTATGAAAAGTATCACATGGAAATTCCTCACACATCCATGAACATATTATTTATCCGGGTTGAAACCCTATGGGGCCACAAAATCAATTATCTTAAACCTTAGGTCACACCCAAGGATTCCATGTGTTAGTTCTTCACAAGCCTGTGAGCATAACAATTCATTTTTACTAACTACGACAAGGATGCAAGCAATCACTTTATTAACTATTAAAAATTCCTTCACAACCTCACAACCATTACAAGTCCTTTATTTTGACCATTGTCAGGATGCAAGAAAACATTAACATAAATGTCTCAAATCATACTGCGGTCTTGTGACCTTAAACTGCTAAATTTCCAAACATCAGTGAGGCTGTGAGAGATGTAAAATATGAATTCTACAGTCTATATTGCCACCTCACAACCTTAAATAGCTAGTCCATCAAACCCTTGTGAATCTGCAACACTATGTGTCAACCTGTCGTTGACCCACGACCCCTATACATAAAGACACACTTCACATTATGAGGTCACGAGTACATGAAATATGAAACTTACACTTGACCTAGACTGCAAATTAGGCCAATAGGAAGACGATAGCTGGCTAATCGACTCAAAGGATAAATACATCAAAAATGACTAATTTTACATGGGAAAAATGATTTTTGATACAAATATTGACTTACATGAGAAAGCTCACATAGAAAATACGAGAAAACTTTCAGAGGAAAATCACAAGCACTTAAAATTCAAAAAATGTAAACCACATAGGACAAGGGAAAGGCACGAGGATAAAAAAAAATTTAATCTCCAAAATTTAGTAGGCTAGTAATCTTTGACATGTCTCTTACAACATTATAGGAATTTATCTTCATCATATTGCCAAATTCAGTGTGCCCCATTCTTTTTTGCCACAACCAACATTCATTTTTAGTTCTAAGGAGAAACTACCTACATTGTTCTTCTTCAGATAGTAGACATTACCACTTCTTATACCCTCTGCAACAAGCTTCACAAAACCTTTCCTTATTTCACATTTTTCTCCAATAAAGATAACCTCAAATCCTTTATTGCATAACTAACTTACACCTAAAAGACTCTTTCTTAAATCTTTAACATAGTAGACATCACTAGCCTTATGCTTTTCATTATTAGAAATAGTTCCCTTTACCACATATAGTTGCAGAGCCTTCTCCAAAAAAAGTGAATTATCCTCCATCATAATTTTCAAGATTTACAAACACTCTTCTGTCACCAGTCATATAATTTAAAAAACCATAATCAATGATCTAGGATATAAATTCTTTTTTTGAACACAAATTAGTATTTTGGCCTGTAGATTTTTTATTTTCATCTTTTTTGATGGCCAAGAACAAAAATTCATCATTTGAGTCATTTCCTTCCTCATCCTCTAATGAGGGTATGTGTAGGATTGTGGTATACCAAGCTATGGCCTTAAGTGGCAATGAAAATTCAGAAAATCAGGGTTAGTCAACTTGACGTAAAAAGTTGAACATCTTATCAACCTTATGTGAAAAAGTTGTAAGAACAGAATCTGTAGG